>JAQQSB010002052.1:0-11197 GCA_029721515.1 Synanceia verrucosa
ACAATACAGCTCCAAAAAAGTTGTCAGAACGCCTTTGTGGCATCCTTAAAAGGCCCCTTTGTGACATTTGTTTTCGCCACGGCCACACCAACCTGCATACGCCC
This sequence comes from Synanceia verrucosa, assembly GCA_029721515.1. NCBI lineage: Eukaryota > Metazoa > Chordata > Actinopteri > Perciformes > Synanceiidae > Synanceia > Synanceia verrucosa. Next base: position 105 of record JAQQSB010002052.1, read on the forward strand.
GATCTCGCCTGATCTCGGAAGCTAAGCACGGTCGGGCCTGGTCAGTACTTGGATGGGAGACCGCCTGGGAATACCAGGTGCTGTAAGCTTTTCAACTGACGGTGGGAAAACTGCCAAAAATGTCATTGCATGTCAAAAAGACAAAAACTTCAATACAGCTCCAAAAAGTCGTCAGAAAGACTTTGCGGCATCCTTAAAAGGCCCCTTTGTGACATTTGTTTTCGCCACGGCCACACCAACCTGCATAAGCCCGATCTCGCCTGATCTCGGAAGCTAAGCACGGACGGGCCTGGTCAGTACTTGGATGGGAGACCGCCTGGGAATACCAGGTGCTGTAAGCTTTTCAACTGACGGTGGGAAAACTGCCAAAAAATGTCATCGCATGTCGAAAAAGACAAAAACAATACAGCATGAAAAAGTCGTCAGAAAGACTTTGCGGCATCCTTGAAAGGCCCCTTTGTGGCGTTTGTCTTCGCCACGGCCACACCAACCTGCATAAGCCCGATCTCGTCTGATCTCGGAAGCTAAGCACGGTCGGGCCTCGTCAGTACTTGGATGGGAGACCGCCTGGGTCTCCCATCCAATACCAGGTGCTGTAAGCTTTTCAACTGACGGTGGGAAAACTGCCAAAAAATGTCATCGCATGTCAAAAAAGACAAAAACAATACAGCTTCAAAAAAGTCGTCAGAAAGACTTTGTGGCATCCTTAAAAGGCCCCTTTGTGACATTTGTTTTCGCTTACGGCCACACCAACCTGCATACGCCCGATCTCGTCTGATCTCGGAAGCTAAGCACGGTCGGGCCTGGTCAGTACTTGGATGGGAGACCGCCTGGGAATACCAGGTGCTGTGAGCTTTTCAACTGACGGTGGGAAAACTGCCAAAAAATGTCATCGCCTGTCAAGAAAGACAAAAACATCAATACAGCCCCAAAAAAGTCGTCAGAAAGACTTTGCGGCATCCTTAAAAGGCCCCTTTGTGTCATTTGACTTCCATTACGGCCACACCAACCTGCATACGCCCGATCTCGTCTGATCTCGGAAGCTAAGCACGGTCGGGCCTGGTCAGTACTTGGATGGGAGACCGCCTGGGAATACCAGGTGCTGTAAGCTTTTCAACTGACGGTGGGAAAACTGCCAAAAATGTCATCGCATGTCAAAAAGACAAAAACATCAATACAGCTCCAAAAAGTTGTCAGAAAGACTTTGCGGCATCCTTAAAAGGCCCCTTTGTGGCATTTGTTTTCGCTACGGCCACACCAACCTGCATACACCCGATCTCGCCTGATCTCGGAAGCTAAGCACGGACGGGCCTGGTCAGTACTTGGATGGGAGACCGCCTGGGAATACCAGGTGCTGTAAGCTTTTCAACTGACGGTGGGAAAACTGCCAAAAATGTCATCGCATGTCAAAAAGACAAAAACTTCAATACAGCTCCAAAAAGTTGTCAGAAAGACTTTGCGGCATCCTTAAAAGGCCCCTTTGTGGCATTTGACATCCATAACCGCCACAACAACCAGCATACCCCCGAAAACTGCTGATATCGAAAGATAAGCACGGTCGGGCCTGGTCAGTACTTGGATGGGAGACCGCCTGGGAATACCAGGTGCTGTAAGCTTTTCAACTGACGGTGGGAAAACTGCCAAAAATGTCATCGCATGTCAAAAAGACAAAAACTTCAATACAGCTCCAAAAAGTTGTCAGAAAGACTTTGTGGCATCCTTAAAAGGCCCCTTTGTGACATTTGTTTTCGCCACGGCCACACCAACCTGCATACGCCCGATCTCGCCTGATCTCGGAAGCTAAGCACGGTCGGGCCTGGTCAGTACTTGGATGGGAGACCGCCTGGGAATACCAGGTGCTATAAGCTTTTCAACTGACGGTGGGAAAACTGCCAAAAATGTCATCGCATGTCAAAAAGACAAAAACTTCAATACAGCTCCAAAAAGTCGTCAGAAAGACTTTGCGGCATCCTTGAAAGGCCCCTTTGTGATATTTGTCTTCGCTTACGGCCACACCAACCTGCATACGCCTGATCTCGGAAGCTAAGCACGGACGGGCCTGGTCAGTACTTGGATGGGAGACCGCCTGGGAATACCAGGTGCTGTAAGCTTTTCAACTGACGGTGGGAAAACTGCCAAAAAATGTCATCCCATGTCAAAAAGACAAAAACAATACAGCATGAAAAAGTCGTCAGAAAGACTTTGCGGCATCCTTGAAAGGCCCCTTTGTGGCATTTGTCTTTCGCCACGGCCACACCAACCTGCATACGCCCGATCTCGACTGATCTCGGATGCTAAGCACGGACGGGCCTGGTCAGTACTTGGATGGGAGACCGCCTGGCAATACCAGGTGCTGTAAGCTTTTCAACTGACGGTGGGAAAACTGCCAAAAATGTCATCGCATGTCAAAAAGACAAAAACAATACAGCTCCAAAAAGTTGTCAGAAAGACTTTGTGGCATCCTTAAAAGGCCCCTTTGTGACATTTGTTTTCGCTACGGCCACACCAACCTGCATACGCCCGATCTCGCCTGATCTCGGAAGCTAAGCACGGTCGGGCCTGGTCAGAACTTGGATGGGAGACCGCCTGGGAATACCAGGTGCTGTAAGCTTTTCAACTGACGGTGGGAAAACTGCCAAAAATGTCATTGCATGTCAAAAAGACAAAAACTTCAATACAGCTCCAAAAAGTCGTCAGAAAGACTTTGCGGCATCCTTAAAAGGCCCCTTTGTGACATTTGTTTTCGCCACGGCCACACCAACCTGCATAAGCCCGATCTCGCCTGATCTCGGAAGCTAAGCACGGAGGGGCCTGGTCAGTACTTGGATGGGAGACCGCCTGGGAATACCAGGTGCTCTGAGCTGATAAACTGACGGTGGGAAAACTGCCAAAAATGTCATCGCATGTCAAAAAGACAAAAACAATACAGCATGAAAAAGTCGTCAGAAAGACGTTGCGGCATCCTAGACAGGACCCTTTGTGGCATTTGTCTTCGCTTACTGCCTCTCTAACCTGCATTCACCTGATCTCGGAAGCTAAGCACGGACGGGCCTGGTCAGTACTTGGATGGGAGACCGCCTGGCATTACAAGGTGCTGTAAGCTTTTCAACTGACGGTGGGAAAACTGCCAAAAATGTCATCGCATGTCAAAAAGACAAAAACAATACAGCTCCAAAAAGTTGTCAGAAAGACTTTGTGGCATCCTTAAAAGGCCCCTTTGTGACATTTGTTTTCGCTACGGCCACACCAACCTGCATACGCCCGATCTCGCCTGATCTCGGAAGCTAAGCACGGTCGGGCCTGGTCAGTACTTGGATGGGAGACCGCCTGGGAATACCAGGTGCTGTAAGCTTTTCAACTGACGGTGGGAAAACTGCCAAAAATGTCATTGCATGTCAAAAAGACAAAAACTTCAATACAGCTCCAAAAAAGTCGTCAGAAAGACTTAGCGGCATCCTTAAAAGGCCCCTTTGTGACATTTGTTTTCGCCACGGCCACACCAACCTGCATAAGCCCGATCTCGCCTGATCTCGGAAGCTAAGCACGGACGGGCCTGGTCAGTACTTGGATGGGAGACCGCCTGGGAATACCAGGTGCTGTAAGCTTTTCAACTGACGGTGGGAAAACTGCCAAAAATGTCATCGCATGTCAAAAAGACAAAAACAATACAGCATGAAAAAGTCGTCAGAAAGACTTTGCGGCATCCTTGAAAGGCCCCTTTGTGGCATTTGTCTTCGCCACGGCCACACCAACCTGCATACGCCCGATCTCGCCTGATCTCGGAAGCTAAGCACGGACGGGCCTGGTCAGTACTTGGATGGGAGACCGCCTGGGAATACCAGGTGCTGTAAGCTTTTCAACTGACGGTGGGAAAACTGCCAAAAATGTCATCGCATGTCAAAAAGACAAAAACATCAACACAGCCCCAAAAAAGTCGTCAGAAAGACTTTGCGGCATCCTTAAAAGGCCCCTTTGTGGCATTTGACTTCCATTACGGCCACACCAACCTGCATACGCCCGATCTCGTCTGATCTCGGAAGCTAAGCACGGTCGGGCCTGGTCAGTACTTGGATGGGAGACCGCCTGGGAATACCAGGTGCTGTAAGCTTTTCAACTGACGGTGGGAAAACTGCCAAAAATGTCATCGCATGTCAAAAAGACAAAACATCAATACAGCTCCAAAAAGTTGTCAGAAAGACTTTGCGGCATCCTTAAAAGGCCCCTTTGTGGCATTTGTTTTCGCTACGGCCACACCAACCTGCATACACCCGATCTCGCCTGATCTCGAAAGCTAAGCACGGACGGGCCTGGTCAGTACTTGGATGGGAGACCGCCTGGGAATACCATGTGCTGTAAGCTTTTCAACTGACGGTGGGAAAACTGCCAAAAATGTCATCGCATGTCAAAAAGACAAAAACTTCAATACAGCTCCAAAAAGTTGTCAGAAAGACTTTGCGGCATCCTTAAAAGTCCCCTTTGTGGCATTTGACTTCCATTACGGCCACACCAACCTGCATACGCCCGATCTCGCCTGATCTCGGAAGCTAAGCACGGTCGGGCCTGGTCAGTACTTGGATGGGAGACCGCCTGGGAATACCAGGTGCTGTCAGCATTAAAACGTACGGTGGGAAAACTGCCAAAACTTGTCAGCGCATGTCAAAAAAGACAAAAAACAATACAGCTCCAAAAAAGTTGTCAGAAAGACTTTGCGGCATCCTTAAAAGGCCCCTTTGTGGCATTTGTTTTCGCCACGGCCACACCAACCTGCATACGCCCGATCTCGCCTGATCTCGGAAGCTAAGCACGCACGGGCCTGGTCAGTACTTGGATGGGAGACCGCCTGGCAATATCAGGTGCTGTAAGCTTTTCAACTGACTGTGGGAAAACTGCCAAAATATGGATTCTCTTGTGTAAATAGTCTATAACTTCCTTACAGCTCCAAAAAAGTCGTCATAAAGACTTTGCGGCATCCTTAAAAGGCCCCTTTGTGACATTCGTTTTCGCCACGGCCACACCAACCTGCATAAGCCCGATCTCGCCTGATCTCGGAAGCTAAGCACGGACGGGCCTGGTCAGTACTTGGATGGGAGACCGCCTGGGAATACCAGGAGCTGTAAGCTTTTCAACTGACGGTGGGAAATCTGAAAAAAAATGTCATCGCATGTCAATAAAGACAAAAACAATACAGCATGAAACAAGTCGTCAGAAAGACTTTGCGGCATCCTTGAAAGGCCCCTTTGTGGCATTTGTCTTCGCTGACGGCCACACCAACCTGCATACGCCCGATCTCGCCTGATCTCGGAAGCTAAGCACGGACGGGCCTGGTCAGTACTTGGATGGGAGACCGCCTGGGAATACCAGGTGCTGTAAGCTTTTCAACTGACGGTGGGAAAACTGCCAAAAATGTCATCGCATGTCAAAAAGACAAAACTTCAATACAGCTCCAAAAAGTTGTCAGAAAGACTTTGCGGCATCCTTAAAAGGCCCCTTTGTGGCTTTTGACTTCCATTACGGCCACACCAACCTGCATACGCCCGATCTCGTCTGATCTCGGAAGCTAAGCACGGTCGGGCCTGGTCAGTACTTGGATGGGAGACCGCCTGGGAATACCAGGTGCTGTAAGCTTTTCAACTGACGGTGGAAAACTGCCAAAAATGTCATCGCATGTGAAAAAAAGACAAAAACTTCAATACAGCTCCAAAAAAGTCGTCAGAAAGACTTTGCGGCATCCTTAAAAGGCTCCTTTGTGGCGTTTGTTTTCGCTTACGGCCACACCTACCTGCATACACCCGATCTCGTCTGATCTCGGAAGCTAAGCACGGACGGGCCTGGTCAGTACTTGGATGGGAGACCGCCTGGGAATACCAGGTGCTGTAAGCTTTTCAACTGACGGTGGGAAAACTGCCAAAAAATGTCATCGCATGTCAAAAAAGACAAAAACAATACAGCTCCAAAAAAGTCGTCAGAAAGACTTTGCGGCATCCTTAAAAGGCCCCTTTGTGGCATTTGTCTTCGCTGACGGCCACACCAACCTGCATACGCCTGATCTCGTCTGATCTCGGAGGCTAAGCACGGACGGGCCTGGTCAGTACTTGGATGGGAGACCGCCTGGGAATACCAGGTGCTGTAAGCTTTTCAACTGACGGTGGGAAAACTGACAAAAATGTCATCGCATGTCAAAAAGACAAAACTTCAATACAGCTCCAAATAAGTTGTTAGAAAGACTTTGCGGCATCCTTAAGAGGCCTCTTTGTGGCTGTTGACTTCCGTTACGGCCACACCAACCTGCATACGCCCGATCTCGTCTGATCTCGGAAGCTAAGCAAGGTCGGGCCTGGTCAGTACTTGGATGGGAGACCGCCTGGGAATACCAGGTGCTGTAAGCTTTTCAACTGACGGGAGGAAAACTGCCAAAAAATGTCATCGCATGTGAAAAAAAGACAAAAACGTCAATACAGCTCCAAAAAAGTCGTCAGAAAGACTTTGCGGCATCCTTAAAAGGCCCCTTTGTGGGATTTGTTTTGGCTTACGGCCACACCAGCCTGCATACGCCGGATCTCGTCTGATCTCGGAAGCTAAGCACGGACGGGCCTGGTCAGTACTTGGATGGGAGACCGCCTGGGAATACCAGGTGCTGTAAGCTTTTCAACTGACGGTGGGAAAACTGCCAAAAATGTCATCGCATGTCAAAAAGACAAAACTTCAATACAGCTCCAAAAAGTTGTCAGAAAGACTTTGCGGCATCCTTAAAAGGCCCCTTTGTGGCATTTGTTTTCGCCACGGCCACACCAACCTGCATACGCCCGATCTCGCCTGATCTCGGAAGCTAAGCACGGACGGGCCTGGTCAGTACTTGGATGGGAGACCGCCTGGGAATACCAGGTGCTGTAAGCTTTTCAACTGACGGTGGGAAAACTGCCAAAAATGTCATCGCATGTCAAAAAGACAAAACTTCAATACAGCTCCAAAAAAGTTGTCAGAAAGACTTTGCGGCATCCTTAAAAGGCCCCTTTGTGGCTTTTGAATTCCATTACGGCCACACCAACCTGCATACGCCCGATCTCGACTGATCTCGGACGCTAAGCACGGTCGGGCCTGGACAGTACTTGGATGGGAGACCGCCTGGGAATACCACTTGCTGTAAGCTTTTCAACTGACGGTGGGAAAACTGCCAAAAATGTCATCGCATGTCAAAAAGACAAAACTTCAATACAGCTCCAAAAAAGTCGTCAGAAAGACTTTGCGGCATCCTTAAAAGGCCCCTTTGTGGCATTTGTATTCGCTCACGGCCACACAAACCTGCATACACCAGAGCACGGCTGATCTCAGAAGCTAAGCACGGACGGGCCTGGTCAGTACTTGGATGGGAGACCGCCTGGGAATACCAGGTGCTGTAAGCTTTTCAACTGACAGTGGGAAAACTGCCAAAAATGTCATCGCATGTCAAAAAAGACAAAAACTTCAATACAGCTCCAAAAAGTCGTCAGAAAGACTTTGCGGCATCCTTAAAAGGCCCCTTTGTGGCATTTGTCTTCGCTGACGGCCACACCAACCTTCATACGCCCGATCTCGTCTTAACTCGGAAGCTAAGCACGGACGGTCCTGGTCAGTACTATGATGGGATACCGCCAGGGAATACCAATTGCTGTAAGCTTTTCAACTGACGGTGGGAAAACTGCCAAAAATGTCATCGCATGTCAAAAAGACAAAACTTCAATACAGCTCCAAAAAGTTGTCAGAAAGACTTTGCGGCATCCTTAAAAGGCCCCTTTGTGGCATTTGTCTTCGCCACGGCCACACCAACCTCAATACGCCCGATCTCGTATGACCTCGGAAGCTAAGCACGGACTGGCCTGGTCAGTACTTGGATGGGAGACCGCCTGGGAATACCAAGTGCTGTAAGCTTTTAAACTGACGTTGGGAAAACTGACAAAAATGTCATCGCATGTCAAAAAGACAAAACTTCAATACAGCTCCAAAAAAGTTGTCAGAAAGACTTTATGCATCCTTAAAAGGCCCCTTTGTGGCATTTGACTTCCATCACGGCCACACCAACCACCAAACGCCCGATCTCGTCTGATCTCGGAAGCTAAGCACGGACGGGCCTGGTCAGTACTTGGATGGGAGACCGCCTGGGAATACCAGGTGCTGTAAGCTTTTCAACTGACGGTGGGAAAACTGCCAAAAATGTCATCGCATGTCAAAAAGACAAAACTTCAATACAGCTCCAAAAAAGTCGTCAGAAAGACTTTGCGGCATCCTTAAAAGGGCCCTTTGTGGCATTTGTCTTCGCTACGGCCACACCTACCTGCATACACCCTATCTCGCCTGATCTCGGAAGCTAAGCACGGACGGGCCTGGTCAGTACTTGGATGGGAGACCGCCTGGGAATACCAGGTGCTGTAAGCTTTTCAACTGACGGTGGGAAAACTGCCAAAAAATGTCATCGCATGTCAAAAAAGACAAAAACAATACAGCTCCAAAAAAGTCGTCAGAAAGACTTTGTGGCATCCTTAAAAGGCCCCTTTGTGGCATTTGTCTTCGCTGACGGCCACACCAACCTGCATAAGCCGGATCTCGTCTGAACTCGGAAGCTAAGCACGGACGGGCCTGGTCAGTACTTGGATGGGAGACCGCCTGGGAATACCAGGTGCTGTAAGCTTTTCAACTGACGGTGGGAAAACTGCCAAAAAATGTCATCGCATGTCAAAAAACGACAAAACTACAATACAGCTCCAAAAAAGTTGTCAGAAAGACTTTGCGGCATCCTTAAAAGGCCCCTTTGTGGCTTTTGATTTCCATTACGGCCACACCAACCTGCATACGCCCGATCTCGTCTGATCTCGGAAGCTAAGCACGGTTGGGCCTGGTCAGTACTTGGATGGGAGACCGCCTGGGAATACCAGGTGCTGTAAGCTTTTCAACTGACGGTGGGAAAACTGCCAAAAAATGTCATCGCATGTCAAAAAAGACAAAAACAATACAGCTCCAAAAAGTTGTCAGAAAGACTTTGCGGCATCCTTAAAAGGCCCCTTTGTGACATTTGTTTTCGCTACGGCCACACCAACCTGCATACGCCCGATCTCGCCTGATCTCGGAAGCTAAGCACGGTCGGGCCTGGTCAGTACTTGATGGGAGACCGCCTGGGAATACCAGGTGCTGTAAGCTTTTCAACTGACGGTGGGAAAACTGCCAAAAATGTCATCGCATGTCAAAAAGACAAAACTTCAATACAGCTCCAAAAAGTCGCCAGAAAGACTTTATGCATCCTTAAAAGGCCCTTTGTGGCATTTGTCTTCGCTGACGGCCACACCAACCTGCATACGCCCGATCTCGCCTGATCTCGGAAGCTAAGCACGGACGGGCCTGGTCAGTACTTGGATGGGAGACCGCCTGGAATACCAGGTGCTGTAAGCTTTTCAACTGACGGGAGGAAAACTGCCAAAAATGTCATCGCATGTCAAAAAGACAAAAACAATACAGCATGAAAAAGTCGTCAGAAAGACTTTGCGGCATCCTTGAAAGGCCCCTTTGTGGCATTTGTCTTCGCCACGGCCACACCAACCTGCATACGCCTGATCTCGCCTGATCTCGGAAGCTAAGCACGGACGGTCCTGGTCAGTACTTGGATGGGAGACCGCCTGGCAATACCAGGTGCTGTAAGCTTTTCAACTGACGGTGGGAAAACTGCCAAAAATGACATCCCATGTCAAAAAAGACAAAAACAATACAGCTCCAAAAAAGTTGTCAGAAAGACTTTGTGGCATCCATAAAAGGCCCCTTTGTGACATTTGTGTTCGCTACGGCCACACCAACCTGCATACGCCCGATCTCGCCTGATCTCGGAAGCTAAGCACGGTCGGGCCTGGTCATTACTTGGATGGGAGACCGCCTGGGAATACCAGGTGCTGTAAGCTTTTCAACTGACGGTGGGAAAACTGCCAAAAATGTCATTGCATGTCAAAAAGACAAAAACTTCAATACAGCTCCAAAAAGTCGCCAGAAAGACTTTGCGGCATCCTTAAAAGGCCCCTTTGTGACATTTGTTTTCGCCTACGGCCACACCAACCTGCATAAGCCCGATCTCGTCTGAACTCGGAAGCTAAGCACGGACAGGCCTGGTCAGTACTTGGATGGGAGACCGCCTGGGAATACCAGGTGCTGTAAGCTTTTCAACTGACGGTGGGAAAACTGCCAAAAAATGTCATCGCATGTCGAAAAAGACAAAAACAATACAGCATGAAAAAAGTCGTCAGAAAGACTTTGCGGCATCCTTGAAAGGCCCCTTTGTGGCATTTGTCTTCGCTTACGGCCACACCAACCTGCATACGCCCGATCTCGTCTGATCTCGGAGGCTAAGCACGGACGGGCCTGGTCAGTACTTGGATGGGAGACCGCCTGGCAATACCAGGTGCTGTAAGCTTTTAAACTGACGGTGGGAAAACTGCCAAAAATGTCATCGCATGTCTAAAAAGACAAAAACAATACAGCATGAAAAAAGTCGTCAGAAAGACTTTGTGGCATCCTTAAAAGGCCCCTTTGTGACATTTGTTTTCGCTTACGGCCACACCAACCTGCATACGCCCGATCTCGTCTGATCTCGGAAGCTAAGCACGGTCGGGCCTGGTCAGTACTTGGATGGGAGACCGCCTGGGAATACCAGGTGCTGTAAGCTTTTCAACTGACGGTGGGAAACTGCCAAAAATGTCATCGCATGTCAAAAAGACAAAACTTCAATACAGCTCCAAAAAGTCGCCAGAAAGACTCTGCGGCATCCTTAAAAGGCCCCTTTGTGACATTTGTTTCGCCACGGCCACACCAACCTGCATAAGTCCGATCTCGTCTGATCTCGAAGCTAAGCACGGACGGGCCTGGTCAGTACTTGGATGGGAGACCGCCTGGGAATACCAGGTGCTGTAAGCTTTTCAACTGACGGTGGGAAAACTGCCAAAAATGTCATCGCATGTCAAAAAGACAAAAACATCAATACAGCATGAAAAAGTCGCCAGAAAGACTTTGCGGCATCCTTGAAAGGCCCCTTTGTGGCATTTGTCTTCGCCACGCCACACCAACCTGCATACATCTGATCTCGG
>JAQQSB010000913.1:0-66686 GCA_029721515.1 Synanceia verrucosa
TTTTTTGTTGGGGTTCTAGATGAAACACGGGGGAGCGGGAGTGTTTGTTCAGTGAGGTTAAATGACTGAGAAACTCTGAAGTCCTGAGCCACCCCCATTCATTTCCTATGGGAAATTTTGAAATGGATTATGGTCATAACTCGGAAATTATAAGGAATATAAAAATTCAAAATACAAGCACCATTCGGCCGGCGATCGTTTTAGCGGGAGCGGGCGTTTCGACCAGGTTGGGGAGGAGAAAGCGGTTCAAAGTTTTAAAGTAGGGGGTTTAAATGTAATACTAGAAGAAATTGCTGAAGCAATTGCGGGTGTAATCCCGCAGCTGAACTCGCTCCCGAATGCTAATGCTGGGTTGAATGTATGAATGAGAATGAATTTCAATTGAAATTTTGAAAATAAGCTGAAGCAAACTGCTGAATCTGGGTTGAATGTTTGAAGGAGAATGAATTGTATGAATAGAAACTTTGAAAATAAAAGCCTAAGCAAACTCTGACGCTGGGTTGAATGTTTGAAGGAGAATAAATTGTATAATAAACTTTGAAAATAAAAGCCTAAGCAAACTCTGAATGCTGGGTTGAATGTAGTAGTATGAAGGTTAACAGAATGAATGTTGAAAAATGATGAATGTATAATCCATGAATTTGAATTTAAAGCTGAATGGTGAAATATATACATGGTGAAGTATATAATTAGCACTGACCAATCAGAAGCCTGTATCACAGACATGCTCACTGCAGCCCAAGTCTCACACAGAGCTGGGCCGTTTCCATGGAAAACGGCCTCTCTCCTCCCTCTCCCTGCACAGCCTCTGTCCCCATAGACTGCCATTCATTTGAACTGGGGTCAGACCCTGCGAACTCCTCTGAATAACTCCAAAACCGTGAGATTACAGCTTTGGAGTTTGGACCGTGGCGGCAGGAGCTCGCGGGGTCTTGGCGGTTCTTTTTATGTCTCTAGCCCTCAGAAGGCTGACAGCGGCAGGTTAAACACAAGAGGTTTCCTCTGCTTCCTCCGCCTTTTCCTCTGAAATTTAACATTGCAGTCTATAGGAGGATCTGAGTGCCGCCTAATTAGGGTCAGATTTGGAAACTATAAATCTGAGCATGTAGAGCACATCATCTGACCGGGCAGAAATTTTAGCGTTTTGATGTATAAATTATGCGATTGCAGAGCGTCACATGCGCTTCATGTCATGGTTCAAAATATTTTTTCAGCCCAATTTTAGAAGCTGCTCTCCTCTAGGTGTGTAGTTCTCCTCTAGTACCATATAATGACCATTTAAACTCTGCTTTCCATGGTCTGAAATCAAATGAAATGCTGAATAAACTATACATTTTTAATAAATAGTGAATTGTGAAAATGTAACTAGGAAAAATTTGCTAGTTTTATCTGTTGAATGGGTTTCTAGAAGCCCCTTATAGGAAGCTGTGAGGTGTTTATTCAGTGAGTTAAATAGCTGAAAAAGTCTGAGTCCTACAGGAAGCCAGCCTTCATTTCTATGGGAGATTTTGAGAGATGATTATGGTCCATATTTCAGGAAATTCTGAGATATCAAGTTGAATGGCTTGCACCAGGCACTACGGCAGGTGTGTTTCAGCATGGGAGCAGTGTTTTCGATAGCAGTCTTGAAGGGGGAGGAGTAGCGGTTCAAAGTTTTTGAGTAGAGGGTTTAAATGTAATACACTAGAAGAGCAATTGTGAAACAAGGTAAGGTGTAATATATAGCTGAAATATAGCTGCTGAATACTAATGCTGGAGTTGAATGTATGTGAATGAAATGATTGCAATTGAAATTTGAAAAATAGCTGAAGCCAAACTGCTGAATGCTGGGGTTGAATGTTTGAATGAGAATGAATTGTATGAATTGAAATTTTTGAAAATAAAAGCTGAGAAGCAAACTGCTGAATGCTGGAGGGTTGAATCTTGTAGTAGTATGAGGTGCAAAGCAAGATGAATGTTGAAAAATTCACAGTTCTCCATTCAGTTTGAATTTAAAAAGCTGAATGGTGAAAATGTGAATTTTATTCCAAAGTTGAATGTAAGTAATAACTGTCCAGATGCTCTTTTAATCGAACACACAAACCACGCACTCGTGTGTGCCTATCAAAAATCATATTTGCAATCTAAACACATAGAAAGCACTTTCGTCGTACTGTTTTTGTTTCCTGTGAAAGGCCAATCAGAAATTGGACTTTCTTTGAAAGGACAGTCTAGACACAGCTTCACCTTCAGAAAATGATTACCCTCTGGGTTTGACCTAATTCTGCTGTGCCCTGCATGACTTGGGCCCCCTTTGGCTTGAGACCCACTAAAAAAGTGAGACCACGCCTCAATTGTCTGTGTGTGTGTGATTGATGATGTCATCCACTCTCTGTATCTTGAGCATTGATCGTCATGACCTCCATCCTCCAAGCCAGGCAGGTCCTTGCAGGGTCTGCTGTAAAGGCTGGGCAGTTCCATGAGCGGCCCCTCCTTCTCACTCCCTCTCCCTGCGTAGCTTCTAATACATAGACTGCCATTCATTTGAACTGAGTCAGACCCTGCCAAACTCCACTCTAAATAACTCCAAAACCCGTGAGAATTACAGCTTTGAGGTTTGGACCGTGGCAGAGGCTCGCGATGATAGCGGTGTAATTTCATGTCTCTAGCCCACAGAGGCTGAGCGGCCGGGTTCAAACACAAGAGGTTTTCTGCTTCCTCACGCCTTTCCTCTGAAAGAGTGCTGTGCAGTCTGCGGGATTTCTGGAGGTGCCGCCCTGAGTGAGGTCTGCAGCCAAAACTATAAACCTCACAGACCACGAGACACACATACGCTCCCGATCGGATAAGATTTCCAACGTTTTGATGTAAGTGTGTCAAACTGGGGTGTGCCTTCAGCCCCTCTGGCCCCTTGAATTTAAAAATATTTTTTTCAGATGGCTCCAGACACTGCTCTCCACTCTAGGTGTGTAGTTCTCCCACTCTAGTGCACATAATGAACACCTATGTTAAAGGCTGATTTTTGAAGATTTCATGGTCTGAGATATGCTGAAATTGTGAATGAACCATTGTACATTTTGAATTGAAGATGATTTATGAATATGTAGCCAGGGAAATTCACTGCGTTTGAAAGTTGAATGAAGTTTCTAAGTGAAAGTATGAAGGAGTTATGAAGGTTTGTTAAGCTGAAGGAAAATGTTTGAAAAATGTCTGAATCTTGAAGCTCTCCCCATTCATTTCCAATGGGAAAATTTTGAATTATTGTTAATAACTCGGAAATTATAGAGGTTATATGTTATGAAAGTAATAGCACACCATTCCCGATGAAGGCGCCGTTTGAAGTTAGTTTGAAGTTTCTAGCAAGAAAACTGTGGGAGGAAGAAAGAAGCTAGCGGAAAAAGTGGGGGGAAGAATAATAATAATAGGTAGGAGAACATAGGTGTGAATGCTTTGGGCATTCACACCAGCTAGAAAAAGAGCAATTGCTGAAGCAATTGCGAGGTGTGAGCTCTCCCGCGGCTGAAGCTAAACTGCTGAATGCTGGGTTGAATGTATGAATGAGAATGAATTGTATAGATAAATTTTGAAAATGAAAGCTGAAGCCAATCTGCTGAATACTGGGTTGAATGTTTGAATGAGAATGAATTGTATGAATAGAAACTTTGAAAATGAAAGCTGAAGCCAAACTGCTGAATGCTGGGTTGAATGTAGTAGTATGAAGGTTAAGCAGAATGAATGTTGAAAATTATGAATGTATAATTCATAATTTGAATTACAAACTGAATGGTGAAAATGTTTGAATTTTATTGAAAAGTTGAACGTTAAATGTGTGCCTGTCCCAGATCCATGTTGCAATCAAACACACACGAGAAACCACGCACTACGTGCGTGCTGAGCTTTGTTTCCTGTGAAGACTCAATCAGAATTCGGGACTTTTATTTTGAAAGGACAGTCATAGACACAGCTTCCTGTGAGAAACAGTCACCCCTCTGAGTTTGACCTAATTCTGCTGGCCACCTGCATGACTTGGGCCCCCTTAGGCGGGCCCCCCTTTAAAAAGTCTGAACCGCCCCTGGTCTGTCTGTGTGTGTGTGTGGATTGATGATGTCATCCACTCTCTGTATCATGAGCATTGATGCGATCAAGCCTGTATAAGCCCCAGGCAGGGTCACTTGAGGTCAACTGCCAAGAGCTGGCGGGCGTTCCATGGAGGCAGCCTCCTTCTCCTCCCCTCTCCCTGTGCCAGCTTCTGTCCCTTTAGACTGCCATTCATTTGAACTGAGTCAGACCCTGCCGAACTCCTCTAAATAACTCCCCAACCCAGTGGGCATCACGGCTTTGGGGTTTGGACCGATGGGCGGCAGAGGCGCTCACTGTGACGATGCATAGCGATGTGAATTTTATGTCTCTAGCCCACTCAGAAGGCTGACAACGGCAGGTTAAACACAGAGTTTCTCTGCTTCCCTCACGCCTTTTCCTCTGAAAATTAACATTGCAGTCTATGGAGGGATTTCTGGAGGTGCCGCCCCTAATTAAGGGTCTGGAGCCAAAGAGCTATAAACCCTCACGGACACAGAGAGACACATCGCTCTGATCGGGACGGAGAATTCCAGCGTTTTGATATAAAAATTATGTCCGATAGAGAGTGTACGTAGCCCTCACCATCACGATTTAAAATATTTTCAAGAAGCTTCAGACACTGCTCTCCACTCTAGGTGTGTAGTTCTCCCACTCTAGTGCATAATAGACACCCATGTTAAAGGCTGATTTTTGAAGATTTCATGGTCTGAGATATGCTGAAATTGTGAATGAACCGTACATTTTTTGAACAGACAATGATTTATGAATATGTAGCCAGGAAATTTACTACGTTTTGAAAGTTGAATGAAGTTCCTAAGTCCAATTATGAAAGGTTATGAAGGTTTGTTCCGAGGTTGAAAATTTTGAATTTGAAGCTCTCCCCATTCATTTTCAATGGGAAAATTTTGATGAATTATGGTTAATAACTCGGAAATTATGAAGGTTATGGTTATGAAAGTAGCACCACGTGTCACGATGAAGCCATACGTTTGAAGTTGGTTTTGAAGTTTCTAGCGAAAACTGTAGGGAAGAAAGCGGCGAAAAAGTGAGGCGGAAGAAAAATAAGAATAAAGGTAGGAGAACATAGGTGTGATCGCTTTTGGGCATTCACACCAGCTAGAAGAGCAATTGCTGGAAGCAAGGGTGTGAATGAATGCCCGCCAGCTGAAGCTGCACGCTGTCAATGATAATGCTGGGTTGAGCAGTATGAATGAGAATGAATTGTATGAATTGAAATTTTGAAAATTACAGCTGAAGCCAAACTTCTGAATGCTGTGTTTAATGTATGAAGGAGAATGAATTGTATGAATTGAAATTTTGAAAATGAAAGCTGAAGCCAAACTGCTGAATGCTGGGTTGAATGTTTGAAGGAGAATGAATTGTATGAATTGAAATTTTGAAAATGAAAGCTGAAGCCAAACTGCTGAATGCTGGAGTTGAATCTTAGTAATATGAAGGTTAAGCAGAACGAATGTTGAAAAATTATGAATGTATAATCCATGAAAATTGAATGTAAAAGCTGAATGGTGAAAATGTTTGAATTTACTTGATGCTATGTTGAGGGAGGTGCATGCATATCATATAACTCTGCTGGCCACCCTGACTGACTTGGGCCCCCTCGGGCCAGGGCCACCTATGAAAAAGTCTTGGCGCACCCCTGGTCAGTCTGTATATGAATGATTGATTATGGCATCCACTGTCTTTATCATGAGCATTGACCAATCAGAAGCCTGTATCACAGACATGCTCACTGCAGCCCAAGTGCCACACACAGAGCTGGGTGTTTCCATGGAGACGGCCCTCCTTCCTCCCTCTCCCTGCGCCAGCCTCTGTCCCCATAGACTGCCATTCATTTGAAATGAGTCAGACCCTGCCGAACTCCTCTGAATAACTCCCCAACCGTGGGAGTACAGCTTTGGGGTTTGGACCAGGGCAGCAGCAGCCCGGCGAGGTGCAGGGGTCTAAATTTTATGTCTCTAGCCCACTCAGAAGGCTGACAGCGGCAGGTTAAACACGAGAGGGTTCTCTGCTTCCTCACGCCTTTTCCTCTGAAATTTAACATTGCAGTCTATGGAGGGATTTCTGGAGGGTGCCGCCCTAATTAAGAGTCTGGAGCCAAAACTATAAATCTCACAGGCATGTGAGGCACATCGATCTGACCAGGACGAAATTTCCAACGTTTTGATGTATAAATTATGTCGGGGCGTACGTAGCCCTCACAATCGCCGTTTCAAAATATTTTTTCAGCTGATGCAGAAGCTGCTCTCCACTCTAGGTGTGTAGTTCTCCCACTCTAGTGCACTTAATAGACACCCATGTTAAACTCTGCTTTCCATGGTCTGACATAAGGCAAAATGCTGAATAAACTATACATTTTTAATGAATGATGAATTATGAAAATGTAGCCAGGAAAAATTTGCTGCGTTTTCCAAGTTGAATGGAGTTTCTAGGTGCAACTATGAGAGGGCTGAGTGTTTGTTCACTGAGGTTAAATGACTGAAAAAGTCTGAAGCCCCATTCATTTCCTATGGAAAGATTTTGAAATGGATTATGGTCCCATAACTCTGAAATTATAAGAATATCAAAATTCTGAATACAAACACACCATTCCCGGCCGAGCAGTCGTTTTGTAGCTGGAACAGCGTTTCCCGACCAGCGGTGCAGGGAGGAATGTAGCGGTTCAAAGTTTTGAGTAGGGGTTTAAATGTAATACTAGAAGAGCAATTGCTGAAACAATTATGCGGGTGTGAATGCCCGCGCAGCTGAAGCTACGCTGCTGAATGCTAATGCTGGGTTGAATGTATGAATGAGAATGAATTGTAACAATTGAAATTTTGAAAATGAAAGCTGAAGCCAAACTGCTGAATGCTGGGTTGAATGTTTGAATGAGAATGAATTGTATGAATTGGAAACTTTGAAAATAAAAGCCTAAAGCAAACCTGCTAAATGCTGGGTTGAATGTGGTAGTATGAAGGTTAAGTAGAATGACTGTTGAAAAATTATGTATGTATAATACATGAATTTGAATTTAAAAGATGAATGGTGAAATATATATACATGGTGAAGTATATAATTAGCACTGACCAATCAGAAGCCTGTATCACAGGCATGCTCACTACAGCCCAAGTGCCACACACACAGCTGGGCCGTTTCCATGGAGGCAGCCCTCCCTTCTCACTCCTCTCCCTGCACCAGCCTCTGTCTCCTTCTCTGTCCCCTTAGACTGCCATTCATTTTGAACTGAGTCAGACCCTGCCGAACTCCTCTAAATAACTCCAAAACCGTGAGAGTACAGCTTTGGGGTTTGGACCGTGGGCGGCAGGAGCTGTGACCGAAGCGATCACTTGGCGATGTAAATTTTATGTCTGTAGCCCACTCAGAAGGCTGACAGCGGCAGGTTAAACACAAGAGGTTTCTCTGCTTCCTCACGCCTTTTTCTCTGAAAATTAACATTGCAGTCTATGGAGGGATTTCTGGAGGTGCCGCCCTAATTAAGGGTCTGGAGCCAAAACTATAAACCTCACAGACACGAGAGACACATCGCTACGATCGGGACAAGATTTCCAACGCTTTGATGTAAAAATTATGTCCGTGGGTTGTACGTAGCCCTCACAATCGCGATTTAAAATATATTTTTCAGACGCTTCAGACACTGCTCTCCACTCTAGGTGTGTAGTTCTCCCACTCTAGTGCACAATAATAGACACCCATGTTAAAGGCTGATTTTTGAAGATTTCATGGTCTGACATAAGTCGAAATTGTGAATGAACTGTACATTTTTTTGAATTGAAGATGAATTTATGAATATGTAGCCAGGAAAATTTACTGCGTTTTGAAAGTTGAATGAGAGTTTCTAAGTGAAAGTATGAAGGAGTTATGAAGGTTTGTTCGAGGTTGAAAATTTTTTAAATTTGAAGCTCTCCCCATTCATTTCCAATGGGAAAATTTTTTGAATTATTGTTAATAACTCGGAAATTATGAAGGTTATGGCTTAGAAAAATACAAGCAATAATGTCCTGATGAAGAGCACGTTTTGAAGTTGGTTTGAGAGTTTCTAGCTTGAAAACTGTGGGAGAAAGAAGCGAGGTAGAAGAAAAATAATAATAATAATAATAATAATAAAGGTAGGAGAACATAGGTGTGAATGCCTTGGGGCATTCACACCAACTAGAAAAGAACAATTGCTGAAGCAATTGCGGGTGTGAATGCCCGCAGCTGAAGCTCGCTGCTGAATGCTAATGCTGGGTTGAATGTATGAATGAGAATGAATTATGCAGAATAGAAATTTTGAAAATGAAAGCTGAAGCCAAACTGCTGAATGCTGGGTTGAATGTTTGAATGAGAATGAATTGTATGAATTGAAACTTTGAAAATAAAAGCCTAAAGCAAACTGCTGAACGCTGGGTTGAATGTTTGAAGGAGAATGAATTGTATGAATAGAAATTTTGAAAATAAAAGCCTAAGCAAACTGCTGAATGCTGGAGTTGAATGTAGTAATATGAAGGTTAAGTAGAATGAATGTTGAAAAATTATGAATGTATAATTACTGAATTTGAATTTAAAAAGCTGAATGGTGAAATATATACATGGTGAAGTATATAATTAGCATTGAC
Source organism: Synanceia verrucosa (assembly GCA_029721515.1). Classification (NCBI taxonomy): domain Eukaryota; kingdom Metazoa; phylum Chordata; class Actinopteri; order Perciformes; family Synanceiidae; genus Synanceia; species Synanceia verrucosa. The sequence goes on from JAQQSB010000913.1 coordinate 8,673, forward strand.
CAATCAGAAGCCTGTATCACAGGCATGCTCACTACAGCCCAAGTGCCACACACACACAGCTGGGCCGTTTCCATGGAGACGGCCTCCTTCTCACTCCCTCTCCCTGCACCAGCCTCTCTGTCTCCTTCTGCCCCCTTAGGCTGCCATTCATTTGAACTGAGTCAGACCCTGCCAAACTCCTCTAAATAACTCCAAAACCGTGAGGAGTACAGCTTTGGGGTTTGGACCGTGGGCGGCAGGAGCTCGTGAGGATCGCTTGGCGGTCTAAATTTCATGTCTCTAGCTCCACTCAGAAGGCTGACAGCGGCAGGTTAAACACAAGAGGTTTCTCTGCTTCCTCAAGCCTTTTCCTCTGAAATTTAACATTGCAGTCTATGGAGGGATTTCTGGAGGTGCCGCCCTAATTAAGGGTCTGGAGCCAAAACTATAAACCTCACAGACACGAGAGACACATCGCTACGATCGGGACAAGATTTCCAACGTTTTGATGTAAAAATTATGTCCGTGGGGTGTACGTAGCCCTCACAATCGCGATTTAAAAATATTTTTTCAGGCGCTACAGACACTGCTCTCCACTCTAGGTGTGTAGTTCTCCCACTCTAGTGCACGCAATAGACACCCATGTTAAAGGCAGATTTTGAAGATTTCATGGTCTGACATAAGTGGAAATTGTGAATGAACTGTACATTTTTGAATTGACAATGATTTGTGAATATGTCGCCAGGGAAATTTACTGCGTTTTGAAAGTGGAATGAAGTTTCTAAGTGAAAGTATGAAGGAGTTATGAAGTTTGTTCGAGTTGAAAATTTTTGAAGTTTGAAGCTCTCCCCATTCATTTTCAATGGGAAAATGTTGATGAATTATGGTTAATAACTCGGAAATTATGAAAGTTATCAAAATTCTGAATACATCCGTACTATTCCCGATGAAGCCATACGTTTTGAAGAAGTTGGTTTGAAGTTTCTAGCTTGAAAACTGTGGAGAAGAAGCGAAGCTAAAAAGTGAGCGGAAGAAATAATAATAATAATAATAATAATAAAGGTAGAAGAACATAGGTGTGAATGCACAACTAGAAGCATTCACACCGCTGAAGCAATTGAAGCAATTGCGGGTGTGAATGCCCGCAGCTGAAGCTACGCTGCTGAATGCTAATGCTGGGTTGAATGTATGAATGAGAATGAATTGTATGAATAGAAACTTTGAAAATGAAAGCCTAAGCCAAACTGCTGAATGCTGGGTTGAATGTTTGAATGAGAATGAATTGTATGAATTGAAACTTTGAAAATGAAAGCTGAAGCCAAACTGCTGAGCAGCTGGGTTGAATGTTTGAAGGAGAATGAATTGTATGAATAGAAATTTTGAAAATGAAAGCCTAAGCAAACTGCTGAATGCTGGGTTGAATGTAGTAGTATGAAGGTTAAGCAGAATGAATGTTGAAAAATTATGAATGTATAATCCATGAATTTGAATTTAAAAAGCTGAATGGTGAAATATACATGGTGAAGTATATAATTAGCACTGACCAATCAGAAGCCTGTATCACAGGCATGCTCACTGCAGCCCAAGTGCCACACACACAGCTGGGCCGCTTTCCATGGAGACGGCCCCTCCCTTCTCACTCCTCTCCCTGCACCAGCCTCTGTCCCCATAGACTGCCATTCATTTGAACTGAGTCAGACCCTGCCGAACTCCTCTAAATAACTCCAAAACCGTAAGAGTACAGCTTTGGGGTTTGGACCGTGGCGGCAGGAGCTTGCAGCGATCGCTGTGAGCGATGTAAATTTTATGTCTCTAGCCCACTCAGAAGGCTGACAGCGGCAGGTTAAACACAAGAGGTTTTTTCTGCTTCCTCACGCCTTTTCCTCTGAAATTTAACATTGCAGTCTATGGAGGGATTCTTGGAGGTGCCGCCTTAATTAAGGGTCTGGAGCCAAACTATAAACCTCAGAGACACGAGAGACACATCACTACGACCGGGACAGAAATTTCCAACGTTTTGATGTATAAATTATGCCAGTGGGGTATGTAGCCCTCGCAATGGCCGTTTCAAAATATTTTTCAGCTGATGCAGTAGCTGCTCTCCACTCTAGGTGTGTAGTTCTCCCACTCTAGTGCGCATAATAGACACCAATGTTAAACTCTGCTTTCCATGGTCTGACATAAGGTGAAATGCTGAATAAACGATACATTTTTTAATAAATGATGAATTATGAAAATGTAGCCAGGAAAATTTGCTGCGTTTTCCAAGTTGAATGGAGTTTCTAGGCCCAACTACGAGGAAGCTGTGAGTGTTTGTTCAGTGAGGTTAAATGACTGAAAAAGTCTGAAGCCCCATTCATTTCCTATGGGAAATTTTGAAATGGATTATGGTCCATAACTTCGGAAATTATAAGGAATATCAAAATTCTGAATACAAGCACACCATTCCCGGCCGAGCAGTCGTTTTAGCCTTTGGCGAGAGCAGGCGTTTCTACGACCAACGGTGCGGGAGGAGGAGTAGCGGTTCAAAGTTTTGAGTAGGGGGTTTAAATGTAATACTAGAAGAGCAATTGCTGAAGCAATTGCGGGTGTGAATACCTGCAGCTGAAGCTACGCTGCTGAATGCTGCTGAATGCTGCTGAATGCTGGGTTGAATGTTTGAATGAGAAATGAATTGTATGAATTGAAATTTTGAAAATAAAAGCTGAAGCCAAACTGCTAATGCTGGGTTGAATGTAGCAGGATGAAGGTGAAGTAGAATGAATGTTGAAAAATTATGAATGTTTAATTCATGAATTTCAATTTAAAAGCTGAATGGTGAAAATGTTTGAATTTAACACATTTGAAAATGTTTGAATTTAATTCTGCTTGCCACCCCTGATTGACTTGGGCCCCCTTGGGCCAGGGCCACCCTATGAAAAAGTCTAGACACACCCTGGTCAGTCTGTATATGAATGATTGATTATGGCATCCACTGTCTTTATCATGAGCATTGACAAATCAGAAGCCTGTATCACATACATGCTCACTTCAGCTTAAGATAAACACACAGAGATGGGCCGTTACCATGGAGACGGCCCCACCCTTCACACTACCTCTCCCTGCACCAGCCTCTGTCTCCTTCTGCCCCCTTAGGCTGCCATTCATTTGAACTGAGTCAGACCCTGCCAAACTCCTCTAAATAACTCCAAAACCGTGAGGAGTACAGCTTTGGGGTTTGGACCGTGGGCGGCAGGAGCTCCCGAGGATCGCAGCGGTCTAAATTTCATGTCTCTAGCCCACTCAGAAGGCTGACAGCGGCAGGTTAAACACCAGAGATTTCTCTGCTTCCTCACGCCTTTTCCTCTGAAATTTAACATTGCAGTCTATGGAGGGATTCTTGGAGGTGCCGCCCTAATTAAGGGTCTGGAGCCAAAACTATAAACCTCACAGACACCAGAGGCACATCACTACGACCGGGGCGAAATTTCCAACATTTTGATGTATAAATTATGTCGGTGGGGCGTAAGTAGCCCTCGCAATCGCCGTTTTAAAATATTTTTTCAGCTGATGCAGAAGCTGCTCTCCACTCTAGGTGTGTAGTTCTCCCACTCTAGTGCACGCAATAGACACCCATGTTAAACTCTGCTCTCCATGGTCTGACATAAGGCAAAATGCTGAATAAACTATACATTTTTTAATAAATGATGAATTATGAAAATGTAGCCAGGAAAATTTGCTGCGTTTTCCAAGTTGAATGGAGTTTCTAGGCCCAACTACGAGGAAGCTGTGAGTGTTTGTTCAGTGAGGTTAAATGACTGAAAAAGTCTGAAGCCCCATTCATTTCCTATGGGAAATTTTGAAATGGATTATGGTCCATAACTCGGAAATTATAAGGAATATCAAAATTCTGAATACAAGCACACCATTCCCGGCCGAGCCGGTCGTTTTTGCGCGGGAACGGCGTTTCTACGACCAACGGTGCGGGAGGAGTAGCGGTTCAAAGTTTTGAGTAGGGGGGTTTTAAATGTAATACTAGAAGAGCAATTGCTGAAGCAATTGCGGGTGTGAATGCCCGCAGCTGAAGCTACGCTGCTGAATGCTGCTGAATGCTGCTGAATGCTGCTGAGCTGAAGCCAAACTGCTGAATGCTGGGTTGAATTTTTGAATGAGAATGAATTGCATGAATTAAAATTTTGAAAATAAAAGCTGAAGCCAAACTGCTGAATGCTGGGTTGAATGTTTGAATGAGAATGAATTGTATGAATAGAAATTTTGAAAATAAAAGCTGAAGCCAAACAGCTGAATGCTGGGTTGAATGTAGTAGTATGAAGGTTAAGCAAAATGAATGTTGAAAAATTATGAATGTATAATTAATGAATTTGAATTTAAAAGCTGAATGGTGAAATATATACATGGTGAAGTATATAATTAGCATTGACCAATCAGAAGCCTGTATCACAGGCATGGCCACTGCAGCCCAAGTGCCACACACACAGCTGGGCCGTTTCCATGGAGACGGCCCCTCCCTTCTCACTCCCTCTCCCTGCACCAGCCTCTGTCTCCTTCTGCCCCTTAGGCTGCCATTCATTTGAACTGAGTCAGACCCTGCCAAACTCCTCTAAATAACTCCAAAACCGTGAGGAGTACAGCTTTGGGGTTTGGACCGTGGGCGGCAGGAGCTCCCGAGGATCGCAGCGGTGTAAATTTCATGTCTCTAGCCCACTCAGAAGGCTGACAGCGGCAGGTTAAACACAAGAGGTTTCTCTGCTTCCTCACGCCTTTTCCTCTGAAAATTAACATTGCAGTCTATGGAGGATTTCTGGAGGTGCCGCCTAATTAAGGGTCTGGAGGCAAAACTATAAACCTCACAGACACGAGAGACACATCGCTACGATCGGGACAAGATTTCCAACGTTTTGATGTAAAAATTATGTCCGTGGGATGTACGTAGCCCTCACAATCGCGATTTAAAAATATTTTTTTCAGACGCTTCAGACACTGCTCTCCACTCTAGGTGTGTAGTTCTCCCACTCTAGTGCATAATAGACACCCATGTTAAAGGCTGATTTTTGAAGATTTCATGGTCTGACATAAGTCGAAATTGTGAATGAACCGTATATTTTTTGAATTGAAGATGATTTATGAATATGTAGCCAGGGAAATTCACTGCGTTTTGAAAGTTGAATGAAGTTTCTAAGTGAAAGTATGAAGGAGTTATGAAGGTTTGTTTGAGGTTGAAAATTTTTGAAGTTTGAAGCTCTCCCCATTCATTTTCAATGGGGAATTTTTTATGAATTATGGTTAATAACTCTGAAATTATGAAGGTTAGGTCTTAGAAAAATACAAGCACACATGTCCCGATGAAGCCGCACGTTTTGAAGTTGGTTTGAAGTTTCTAGGTTGAAATTTGTGGGAGAAGAAGCGAGCCAAAAAACAGGGGGGGAAGAAAAATAATAAGAATAAAGGTAGGATAACATAGGTGTGAATGCCTTGGGGCATTCACACCAACTAGAAGAGCAATTGCTGAAGCAATTGCGGGTGTGAATGCCCGCAGCTGAAGCTACGCTGCCGAATGCTAATGCTGGGTTGAATGTATGAATGAGAATGAATTGTATGAATAGAAATTTTGAAAATAAAAGCCTAAGCCAAACTGCTGAATGCTGGGTTGAATGTTTGAGTGAGAATGAATTGTATGAATAGAAATTTTGAAAATAAAAGCCTAAGCCAAACTGCTGAATGCTGGGTTGAATGTAGTAGTATGAAGGTTAAGCAGAATGAATGTTGAAAAATTATGAATGTATAATCCATGAATTTGAATTTAAAAGCTGAATGGTGAAATATATACATGGTGAAGTATATAATTAGCATTGACCAATCAGAAGCCTGTATCACAGGCATGCTCACTGCAGCCCAAGTGCCACACACACAGCTGGGCCGTTTCCATGGAGACGGCCCCCTCCTTCTCACTCCCTCTCCCTGCACCAGCCTCTGTCTCCTTCTGCCCCTTAGGCTGCCATTCATTTGAACTGGAGTCAGACCCTGCCAAACTCCTCTAAATAACTCCAAAACCGTGAGGAGTACAGCTTTGGGGTTTGGACCGTGGGTGGCAGGAGCTCCCGAGGATCGCAGCGGTGTAAATTTCATGTCTCTAGCCCACTCAGAAGGCTGACAGCGGCAGGTTAAACACGAGAGGTTTCTCTGCTTCCTCACGCCTTTTCCTCTGAAAATTAACATTGCAGTCTATGGAGAGATTTCTGGAGGTGCCGCCCTAATTAAGGGTCTGGAGCCAAAACTATAAACCTCACAGACATGAGACACACATCGCTACGATCGGGACAAGATTTCCAACGTTTTGATGTAAAAATTATGTCCGTGGGGTGTACGTAGCCCTCACAATCGCGATTTAAAAATATTTTTTTCAGACGCTTCAGACACTGCTCTCCACTCTAGGTGTGTAGTTCTCCCACTCTAGTGCACGCAATAGACACCCATGTTAAAGGCTGATTTTTGAAGATTTCATGGTCTGAGATATGCTGAAATTGTGAATGAACCGTACATTTTTTGAATAGATGATGAATTATGAATATGTAGCCAGGGAAATTCACTGCGTTTTGAAAGTTGAATGAAGTTTCTAAGTGAAAGTATGAAGGAGTTATGAAGGTTTGTTCGCTGAAGGAAAATGTTTGAAAATGTCTGAATCTGAAGCTCTCCCCATTCATTTCCAATGGGAAAATTTTTTGAATTATTGTTAATAACTCGGAAATTATGAAGGTTATGGTTATGAAAAGTAATAGCACACCATTCCCGATGAAGGCGCACGTTTTGAAGTTCGTTTGAAGTTTCTAGCTTGAAAACTGTGGGAGAAGAAGCGCGGCGAAAAAGTGGGGGGAAGAATAATAATAATAAAGGTAGGAGAACATAGGTGTGAATGCTTTGGGCATTCACACCAACTAGAAGAGCAATTGCTGAAGCAATTGCGGGGTGTGAATGCCCCGCAGCTCACGCTACGCTGCCGAATGCTAATGCTGGGTTGAATGTATGAATGAGAATGAATTGTATGCAATTGAAATTTTGAAAATGAAAGCTGAAGCCAAACTGCTGAATGCTGGGTTGAATGTAGTAGTATGAAGGTTAAGCAGAATGAGTGTTGAAAAATTATGAATGTATAATTCATGAATTTGAATTTAAAAGCTGAATGGTGAAAATGTTTGAATTTTATTCAAAAGTTGAATGTAAATGTGTGCCTGTCCCAGATCCATGTTGCAATCGAACACACCGAAGCACGCACTACGTGCGTGCCTGACTTTGTTTCCTGTGAAGACTCAATCAGAATTCTGGACTTTTATTTTGAAAGGACAGTCATAGACACAGCTTCCTGTGAGGAAACAGTTACCCTCTGGAGTTTGACCTAATTCTGCTGGCCACCCCTGCATGACTTGGGCCCCCTTGCTGGGCCCCCGGCCCCCTTTAAAAAAAAAAAGTCTAGACACGACCCTGGTCTGTCTGTGTGTGTGTGTGATTGATGATGTCATCCACTCTCTGTATCATGAGCATTGATCGATCAGAAGCCTGTATAAGCCCCAGGCAGGGTCACTTGAGGTCAACTGCCAAGAGCTGGGCCGTTTCCATGGAGACGGCCCTCCCTTCTCACTCCCTCTCCCTGCCAGCTTCTGTCCCCTTAGACTGCCATTCATTTGAACTGAGTCAGACCCTGCCGAACTCCTCTAAATAACTCCAAAACCGTGAGGAGTACAGCTTTGGGGTTTGGACCGTGGGCGGCAGGAGCTCGCGACGATCGCAGCGATGTAAATTTTATGTCTCTAGCCCACTCAGAAGGCTGACAGCGGCAGGTTAAACACAAGAGGTTTCTCTGCTCCTCACGCCCTTTCCTCTGAAAATTAACATTGCAGTCTATGGAGGGATTTCTGGAGATGCCGCCCTAATTAAGGGTCTGGAGCCAAAACTATAAACCTCACAGACAAGAGAGACACATCGCTACGATCGGGACAAGATTTCCAACGTTTTGATGTAAAAATTATGTCCGTGGGGTGTACGTAGCCCTCACAATCGCGATTTAAAAATATTTTTTTCAGACGCTTCAGACACTGCTCTCCACTCTAGGTGTGTAGTTCTCCCACTCTAGTGCACGCAATAGACACCCATGTTAAAGGCAGATTTTTGAAGATTTCATGGTCTGAGATATGATGAAATTGTGAATGAACCGTACATTTTTGAATTGAAGATGAATTATGAATATGTAGCCAGGAAAATTTGCCGCGTTTTGAAAGTTGAATGAAGTTTCTAAGTGAAAGTATGAAGGAGTTATGAAGGTTTGTTCGAGGTTGAAAATTTTTGAAGTTTGAAGCTCTCCCCATTCATTTCCAATGGGAAAAATTTTTGAATTATTGTTAATAATTTTGAAATTATGAAGGTTACGGTTATGAAAAATACAAGCACACCATTCCCGATGAAGGCGCCGCGTTTTGAAGTTCGTTTGAAGTTTCTAGCTTGAAAACTGTGGGAGAAGAAGCGCACGAAAAAGTGGGGGAAGAATAATAATAATAATAATAAAGGTAGGAGAACATAGGTGTGAATGCTTTGGGCATTCACACCAACTAGAAGAGCAATTGCTGAAGCAATTGCGGGTGTGAATGCCCGCAGCTGAAGCTACGCTGCTGAATGCTAATGCTGGGTTGAATGTATGAATGAGAATGAATTGTACGAATTGAAATTTTGAAAATGAAAGCTGAAGCCAAACTGCTGAATGCTGGGTTGAATGTTTGAATGAGAATGAATTGTATGAATTGAAACTTTGAAAATGAAAGCTGAAGCCAAACTGCTGAACGCTGGGTTGAATGTTTGAAGGAGAATGAATTGTATGAATAGAAACTTTGAAAATAAAAGCCTAAGCAAACTGCTGAATGCTGGGTTGAATGTTTGAATGAGAATGAATTGTATGAATTGAAATTTTGAAAATAAAAGCTGAAGCCAAACTGCTAATGCTGGGTTGAATGTAGTAGTATGAAGGTGAAGTAGAATGAATGTTGAAAAATTATGAATGTTTAATTCATGAATTTCAATTTAAAAGCTGAATGGTGAAAATGTTTGAATTTAACACATTTGAAAATGTTTGAATTTAATTCTGCTTGCCACCCCTGATTGACTTGGGCCCCCCTTGGGCCAGGGCCACCCCTATGAAAAAGTCTAGACACACCCCTGGTCAGTCTGTATATGAATGATTGATTATGGCATCCACTGTCTTTATGATGAGCATTGACCAATCAGAAGCCTGTATCACAGACATGCTCACTGCAGCCCAAGTGCCACACACAGAGCTGGGCCGTTTCCATGGAGACGGCCCCTCCCTTCTCACTCCCTCTCCCTGCACCAGCCTCTGTCCCCATAGACTGCCATTCATTTGAACTGAGTCAGACCCTGCCGAACTCCTCTGAATAACTCCCCAACCGTGAGGAGTACAGCTTTGGGGTTTGGACCGTGGGCGGCAGGAGCTCGCGAGGGTCGCAGCGGTCTAAATTTTATGTCTCTAGCCCTCTCAGAAGGCTGACAGCGGCAGGTTAAACACGAGAGGTTTCTCTGCTTCCTCACGCCTTTTCCTCTGAAATTTAACATTGCAGTCTATGGAGGGATTCTTGGAGGTGCCGCCCTAATTAAGGGTCTGGAGCCAAAACTATAAATCTCACAGGCATGTGAGGCACATCAATACGACCGGGACGAAATTTCCAACGTTTTGATGTATAAATTATGTCAGTGGGGCGTACGTAGCCCTCGCAATCGCCGTTTCAAAATATTTTTTCAGCTGATGCAGAAGCTGCTCTCCACTCTAGGTGTGTAGTTCTCCCACTCTAGTGCATAATAGACACCCATGTTAAACTCTGCTTTCCATGGTCTGGACATAAGGCAAAATGCTGAATAAACTATACATTTTTTAATAAATGATGAATTATGAAAATGTAGCCAGGAAAATTTCCTGCGTTTTACACGTTGAATGGAGTTTCTAGGCACAACTACGAGGGAGCTGTGAGCGTTTGTTCAGTGAGGTTAAATGACTGAAAAGTCTGAAGCCCCATTCATTTCCTATGGAAATTTTGAAATGGATTATGGGCCATAACTCGGAAAATATAAGGAATATCAAAATTCTGAATACAAGCACACCATTCCCGGCCGAGCCGGTCGCTTTGGCGCGGAACGGCGTTTCTACGACCAGCGGTGCGGGAGGAGTAGCGGTTCAAAGTTTTGAGTAGGGGTTTTAAATGTAATACTAGAAGAGCAATTGCTGAAGCAATTGCGGGTGTGAATGCCCGCAGCTGAAGCTACGCTGCTGAATGCTGCTGAGCTGAAGCTAAACTGTTGAATGCTGGGTTGAATGTTTGAATGAGTATGAACTGAATGTTTGAAAATAAAAGCCTAAGCCAAACTGCTGAATGCTGCGTTGAATGTTTGAATGAGAATGAACTGTATGAAGAGAAATTTGAAAATAAAAGCCTAAGCCAAACTGCTGAATGCTGGGTTGAATGTTTGAATGAGAATGAATTGTATGAATTGAAATTTTGAAAATAAAAGCCTAAGCCATACTGCTAATGCTGAGTTGAATGTAGTAATATGAAGGTTAAGTAGAATGAATGTTGAAAAATTATGAATGTATAATTAATGAATTTGAATTTAAAAGCTGAATGGTGAAATATATACATGGTGAAGTATATAATTAGCATTGACCAATCAGAAGCCTGTATCACAGGCATGCTGACTGCAGCCCAAGTGCCACACACACAGCTGGGCCGTTTCCATGGAGACGGCCCCTCCCTTCTCACTCCCTCTCCCTGCACCAGCCTCTGTCTCCTTCTGCCCCCTTAGGCTGCCATTCATTTGAACTGAGTCAGACCCTGCCAAACTCCTCTAAATAACTCCAAAACCGTGAGGAGTACAGCTTTGGGGTTTGGACCGTGGGCGGCAGGAGCTCGTGAGGGTCGCAGCGGTGTAAATTTCATGTCTCTAGCCCACACAGAAGGCTGACAGCGGCAGGTTAAACACAAGAGGTTTTTCTGCTTCCTCACGCCTTTTCCTCTGAAAATTAACATTGCAGTCTATGGAGGGATTTCTGGAGGTGCCGCCCTAATTAAGGGTCTGGAGCCAAAACTATAAACCTCACAGACATGAGACACACATCGCTACGATCGGGACAAGATTTCCAACGTTTTGATGTAAAAATTATGTCCGTGGGATGTACGTAGCCCTCACAATCGCGATTTAAAAATATTTTTTTCAGACGCTTCAGACACTGCTCTCCACTCTAGGTGTGTAGTTCTCCCACTCTAGTGCACGCAATAGACACCCATGTTAAAGGCTGATTTTTGAAGATTTCATGGTCTGAGATATGCTGAAATTGTGAATGAACCGTACATTTTTTTAATTGAAGATGAATTATGAATATGTAGCCAGGAAAATTTGCCGCGTTTTGAAAGTTGAATGAAGTTTCTAAGTGAAAGTATGAAGGAGTTATGAAGGTTTGTTCGCTGAAGGAAAATGTTTGAAAATCTCTGGATTTGAAGCTCTCCCCATTCATTTCCAATGGGAAATTTTTTCTGAATTATTGTTAATAACTCGGAAATTATGAAAGTTATCAAAATTCTGAATACATCCGCATTCATTCCGATGAAGACGCACGTTTTGAAGTTGGTTTGAAGTTTCTAGCTTGAAAACTGTGGGAGAAGAAGCGGTCCAAAAAACTGGGGGGAAGAAAAATAATAATAAAGAACACAGAAGAACATAGGTTGTGAATGCTTCGCATTCACACCCAACTAGAAGAGCAATTGCTGAAGCAATTGCGGGGTGTGAATGCCCGCAGCTGAAGCTACGCTGCTGAATGCTGCTGAATGCTGCTGATTGCTGCTGAGCTGAAGCTAAACTGCTGAATGCTGGGTTGAATGTTTGAATGAGAATGAATTGTATGAATAGAAATTTTGAAAATAAAAGCCTAAGCCAAACTGCTGAATGCTGGGTTGAATTTTTGAATGAGAATGAATTGTATGAATTGAAACTTTGAAAATGAAAGCTGAAGCCAAACTGCTGAACGCTGGGTTGAATGTTTGAAGGAGAATGAATTGTATGAATAGAAACTTTGAAAATAAAAGCTGAAGCCAAACTGCTAAATGCTGGGTTGAATGTAGTAGTATGAAGGTTAAGCAGAATGAATGTTGAAAAATTATGAATGTATAATCCATGAATTTGAATGTAAAAGCTGAACGGTGAAAATGTTTGAATTTAACGATGCTATGTTGAGGGAGATGCATGCATATCATATAATTCTGCTGGCCACCCCTGACTGACTTGGGCCCCCCTTGGGCCAGGGCCACCCCTATGAAAAAGTCTAGACGCACCCCTGGTCAGTCTGTATATGAATGATTGATTATGGCATCCACTGTCTTTATCATGAGCATTGACCAATCAGAAGCCTGTATCACAGACATGCTCACTGCAGCCCAAGTGCCACACACAGAGCTGGGCCGTTTCCATGGAGACGGCCCCTCCCTTCTCACTCCCTCTCCCTGCACCAGCTTCTGCCCCCTTAGGCTGCCATTCATTTGAACTGAGTCAGACCCTGCCAAACTCCTCTAAATAACTCCACAACCGTGAGGAGTACAGCTTTGGGGTTTGGACCGTGGGCGGCAGGAGCTCGCGATGATCGCAGCGATGTAAATTTTATGTCTCTAGCCCACTCAGAAGGCTGACAGCGGCAGGTTAAACACAAGAGGTTTTTCTGCTTCCTCACGCCTTTTCCTCTGAAATTTAACACTGCAGTCTATGGAGGGATTTCTGGAGGTGCCCCCCTAATTAAGGGTCTGGAGCCAAAACTATAAATCTCACAGGCATGAGAGGCACATCAATACGACCGGGACGAAATTTCCAACGTTTTGATGTATAAATTATGTCAGTGGGGCGTATGTAGCCCTCGCAATCGCCGTTTCAAAATATTTTTTCAGCTGATTCAGAAGCTGCTCTCCACTCTAGGTGTGTAGTTCTCCCACTCTAGTGCACGCAATAGACACCAATGTTAAACTCTGCTTTCCATGGTCTGACATAAGGCAAAATGCTGAATAAACTATACATTTTTTTAATAAATGATGAATTATGAAAATGTAGCCAGGAAAATTCCCTGCGTTTTACATGTTGAATGGAGTTTCTAGGTGCAACTACGAGGGAGCTGTGAGCGTTTGTTCAGTGAGGTTAAATGACTGAAAAAGTCTGAAGGCCCATTCATTTCCTATGGGAAATTTTGAAATGGATTATGGGCCATAACTCGGAAATTATAAGGAATATCAAAATTCTGAATACAAGCACACCATTCCCGGCCGAGCCGGTCGTTTTGGCGCGGGAACGGCGTTCTCGACCAGCGGTGCGGGAGGAGTAGCGGTTCAAAGTTTTGAGTAGGGGTTTTAAATGTAATACTAGAAGAGCAATTGCTGAAGCAATTATGGTGTGAATGCCCGCAGCTGAAGCTACGCTGCCGAATGCTAATGCTGGGTTGAATGTTTGAATGAGAATGAATTGTACGAATTGAAATTTTGAAAATGAAAGCTGAAGCCAAACTGCTGAATGCTGGGTTGAATGTTTGAATGAGAATGAATTGTATGAATTGAAACTTTGAAAATAAAAGCCTAAGCAAACTGCTGAATGCTGCGTTGAATGTTTGAATGAGAATGAACTGTATGAAGAGAAATTTGAAAATAAAAGCCTAAGCCAAACTGCTGAATGCTGGGTTGAATGTAGTAGTATGAAGGTTAAGCAGAATGAATGTTGAAAAATTATGAATGTATAATCCATGAATTTGAATTTAAAAGCTGAATGGTGAAATATATACATGGTGAAGTATATAATTAGCATTGACCAATCAGAAGCCTGTATCACAGACATGCTCACTGCAGCCCAAGTGCCACACACAGAGCTGGGCCGTTTCCATGGAGACGGCCCCTCCCTTCTCACTCCCTCTCCCTGCACCAGCCTCTGTCCCCATAGACTGCCATTCATTTGAACTGAGTCAGACCCTGCCGAACTCCTCTAAATAACTCCACAACCGTAAGGAGTACAGCTTTGGGGTTTGGACCGTGGGTGGCAGGAGCTCGCGATGATCGCAGCGATGTGAATTTTATGTCTCTAGCCCACTCAGAAGGCTGACAGCGGCAGGTTAAACACAAGAGGTTTTTCTGCCTTCTCACGCCTTTTCCTCTGAAATTTAACATTGCAGTCTATGGAGGGATTTCTGGAGGTGCCCATCTAATTAAGGGTCTGGAGCCAAAACTATAAATCTCACAGGCATGAGAGGCACATCGCTACGATCGGGACGAAATTTCCAACATTTTGATGTATAAATTATGTCAGTGGGGCGTACGTAGCCCTCGCGATCGCCGTTTCAAAATATTTTTTCAGCTGATGCAGAAGCTGCTCTCCACTCTAAGTGTGTAGTTCTCCCACTCTAGTGCACGCAATAGACACCCATGTTAAACTCTGCTTTCCATGGTCTGACATAAGGCAAAATGCTGAATAAACTATACATTTTTTAATATATGATGATTGATGAAAATGTAGCCAGGAAAATTTGCTGCGTTTTCCAAGTTGAATGGAGTTTCTAGGCCCAACTATGAGGAAGCTGTGAGTGTTTGTTCAGTGAGGTTAAATGACTGAAAAAGTCTGAAGCCCCATTCATTTCCTATGGGAAATTTTGAAATGGATTATGGTCCATAACTCGGAAATTATAAGGAATATCAAAATTCTGAATACAAGCACACCATTCCCGGCCGAGCCGGTCGTTTTAGCTGGAACGGCGTTTCTACGACCAACGGTGCGGGAGGAGTAGCGGTTCAAAGTTTTGAGTAGGGGGTTTTAAATGTAATACTAGAAGAGCAATTGCTGAAGCAATTGCGGGTGTGAATGCCCGCAGCTGAAGCTACGCTGCGAATGCTAATGCTGGGTTGAATGTATGAATGAGAATGAATTGTATGAATTGAAATTGTGAAAATGAAAGCTGAAGCCAAACTGCTGAATGCTGGGTTGAATGTTTGAATGAGAATGAATTGTATGAATTGAAATTTTGAAAATAAAAGCTGAAGACAAACTGCTAATGCTGGGTTGAATGTAGTAGTATGAAGTAGAATGAATGTTGAAAAATTCATGAATGTATAATTCATGAATTTCAATTTAAAAGCTGAATGGTGAAAATGTTTGAATTTAACACATTTGAAAATGTTTCAATTTAATTCTGCTGGCCACCCCTGATTGACTTGGGACCCCCTTGGGCCCAGGGCCCCCTTTAAAAAGTCTAGACACGCCCCTGGTCTGTCTGTGTGTGTGTGTGTGTGTGATTGATGATGTCATCCACTCTCTGTATCATGAGCATTGATCTTTCAGAAGCCTGTATAAGCCCCAGGCAGGGTCACTTGAGGTCAACTGCCAAGAGCTGGGCCAAGTTTCCATGGAGACGGCCCCTCCTTCTCACTCCCTCTCCCTGCACCAGCTTCTGTCCCCTTAGGCTGCCATTCATTTGAACTGAGTCAGACCCTGCCGAACTCCTCTAAATAACTCCAAAACCGTGAGGAGTACAGCTTTGGGGTTTGGACCGTGGCGGCAGGAGCTCGCGACAGTCGCAGCGGTGTAAATTTCATGTCTCTAGCCCACTCAGAAGGCTGACAGCAACAGGTTAAACACAAGAGGTTTTTCTGCTTCCTCACGCCTTTTCCTCTGAAATTTAACATTGCAGTCTATGGAGGGATTTCTGGAGGTGCCGCCATAATTAAGGGTCTGGAGCCAAAACTATAAACCTCACAGACACGAGAGACACATCGCTACGATCGGGACAAGATTTCCAACGTTTTGATGTAAAAATTATGTCCGTGGGGTGTACGTAGCCCTCACAATCGCGATTTAAATATATTTTTTCAGGCGCTTCAGACACTGCTCTCCACTCTAGGTGTGTAGTTCTCCCACTCTAGTGCACTTAATAGACACCCATGTTAAAGGCTGATTTTTGAAGATTTCATGGTCTGAGATATGATGAAATTGTGAATGAACCGTACATTTTTGAATAGACGATGATTTATGAATATGTAGCCAGGGAAATTCACTGCGTTTTGAAAGTTGAATGAAGTTTCTAAGTGAAAGTATGAAGGAGTTATGAAGGTTTGTTCGCTGAAGGAAAATGTTTGAAAATGTCTGAATCTGAAGCTCTCCCCATTCATTTCCAATGGGAAAATTTTTTGAATTATTGTTAATAACTCGGAAATTATGAAGGTTATGGTTATGAAAAGTAATAGCACACCATTCCCGATGAAGGCGCACGTTTTGAAGTTCGTTTGAAGTTTCTAGCTTGAAAACTGTGGGAGAAGAAGCGCGGCGAAAAAGTGGGGGGAAGAATAATAATAACTAGACTAAAATTCCTGAAGAAATTTTAATATGTGCCTGCACACATGACGCCGGACCCACGCGACGCCGGGCCATGTAGGCCCAGCCTGATGCATGCTGTCCCTCTCCTGCACGGCTTACGCACTACGTGCGTGCCTGTCCCAGGTTCATGTTGAAAACAAACACACCTTGTTTCCTGTGAAGATCAAATCAGAGTTCGGGGCTTTTATTTTGAAAGGACAGTCATGGCCACAGCTTCCCGTGAGGAAAAAAGTTACCCCTCCGAAGTTTGGGGCTTTTATTTTGAAAAAACAGACTTTTATTTTGAAGGAAACAGCCTGAGCTTCCTGTCTGTGTGTGTGAATCAATGATGTCACCCACTCTCTGTATCATCAGCATTGACCTATGCATCATATCACAGACAGGGTCCCTTCAGTTCAAATACCACACACACACAGCTGCTCTGTCACACTATGCTTCTGATTATGAGCTGACCTGTCGAATCACCTCTCGTTTAAAAAAAAACTATAAGCAGTAGAGCTTAGATTTTTGCATGTGAATGATGCTGTGGTGATGGAGGTTCATGCATATCACCTAATTCTGCTGGCCACCCCTGCATGGCTTCAACACCCCATGGGGCACCCCTATGGAAAAGTCTAGGCACGCCCCTGGTCTGTCCCCCACACTGGCTCCCACTGACTGCCATTGATTTCAAGCTGAGTCGGACCCTGTCAAACTCCTCTGAAAAACTCAAGAACCGTAAGGAGTACGGCTTTGGGGTTTGGACGAGAGGCGGCAGGAGCTCGCGAGGATCGCAGCGATGTAAATTTTATGTCTCTAGCCCACTCAGAAGCCCGTCAGCGGCAGGTTAAACACAAGAGGTTTTCCTGCTTTCTCACGCCTTTTCCTCTGAAAATTAACATTGGGCCCAATGGAGAGATTTTTGTAGGTGCTGCCCTTATTATGGGTATGGAGCCAAAACCATATATCTCAGAGACATAAGAGACACATCGCTTCGACCGGGACGAAATTTCCAACGTTTTGCTGTAAAAATTATGTCGGTGGAGTGAACGTAGCCCTCAAAATCGCGATTTAAAAAAAAAACTCAGGCGATTCTGAAACTGCTCTCCACTCTAGGTGTGTAGTTGTGTCACTCTAGTGCATAATAGACACCCATGTTAAGCTCTGATTTTTGACATTTTCCAGGCTCGAATAAATCGATCTGACGGACAAACGGTACATTTTATGACAAGATGATGAATTATGAAAATGTAGTCAGGTAAATTTGCTGCGTTTTGCAAGTTGAATGGAGTTTCTAGGTGAAAGTATGAGGGAGCTGTGACTGTTTGTTCGGTGAAGCCCCAAAGTTTGAAGTCTGACCTCGCTCCCATTCATTTCAATGAGAAATTTTCGTCAGTTTTTGGGGTCTAAGCGTCGCCATGGTAACAGTTTTGACGGAGAAAAGTAATAGCCATCGTGGCACGATCGAGGCATACGATTTGATATATGTCATGCCTGGGTGCACCTTACGGCACGACCCGCATTAATTGCCGAAAATGTGTCTATAATAATAATAAAAAATAAACTCCGTCCTGAATACTAATAAGCGCGTTGCTGGCTTAAACACAGTGTTTTTATGGTGTTTGGATGGATTTTTTTGGTGGTTTTTGATATTTTTTATCATTTTCCATCATTTATGTGTGTTTTGGACCTACCACAAGCATTCATGGCAGGCGAAGCCTGCCATGAATGCTAAGACACTTGGGGCCTCCCCCCCAAAAGGAATAGTAATATGTGCCGCCGTGCTCGCAAGGCTGGCTTCGCCAGCCTTGCTCGACGGCAGGCACATAATAACTAGACTAAAAATTCCTGAAGAAATTTTAATATGTGCCTGCACACATGACGCCGGGCCCACGCGATGCCGGGCCATGTAGGCCCAGCCTGATGCATGCTGACCCTCTCCTGCACCGAAGCACGCACTTCGTGCGTGCCTGTCCCAGGTTCGTGTTGAAAACAAACACGCCGAAGCACGCACTACGTGCGTGCATGTCCCAGGTTCATGTTGAAAACAAACACACCTTGTTTCCTGTGAAGCTTAAATCAGAGTTTGGGGCTTTTACTTTGAAAGGACAATCATTGCCACAGCTTCCTGTGAGGAAAAAAAGTTACCCCTCCAAAGTTTGGGGCTTTCATTTTGAAAAAACAGACTTTTATTTTGAAGGAAACAGCCTGAGCTTCCTGTCTGTGTGTGTGATCAATGATGTCACCCACTCTCTGTATCATCAGCATTGACCTATGCATCATATCACAGACAGGGTCCCTTCAGTTCAAATACCACACACACACACAGCTGCTCTGTCACACTATGCTTCTGATTATGAGCTGACCTGTCGAATCACCTCTCGTATAAAAAAAACTATAAGCA
Organism: Synanceia verrucosa; assembly: GCA_029721515.1. NCBI lineage: Eukaryota > Metazoa > Chordata > Actinopteri > Perciformes > Synanceiidae > Synanceia > Synanceia verrucosa. The sequence continues at coordinate 27,469 of JAQQSB010000913.1, forward strand.
GTAGAGCTTAGATTTTTGCATGTGAATGATGCTGTGGTGATGGAGGTTCATGCATATCACCTAATTCTGCTGGCCACCCCTGCATGGCTTCAGCACCCCATGGGGCACCTATGGAAAAGTCTAGGCGCGCCCCTGGTCTGTCCCCCACACTGGCTCTCACTGACTGCCATTGATTTCAAGCTGAGTCAGACCCTGCCGAACTCCTCTAAATAACTCCCCAACCGTAAGGCGTACAGCTTTGGGGTTTGGACCGTAGGCGGCAGGAGCTCGCGAGGATCGCAGCGATGTAAATTTTATGTCTCTAGCCCACTCAGAAGCCCGTCAGCGGCAGGTTAAACACAAGAGGTTTTCCTGCTTTCTCACGCCTTTTCCTCTGAAAATTAACATTGGGCCCAATGGAGAGAATTTTGGGAGGTGCTGCCCTAATTAAGGGTCTGGAGCCAAAACCATAAATCTCAGAGACATAAGAGACACATCGCTACGACCGGGACGAAATTTCCAACGTTTTGCTGTAAAAATTATGTCGGTGGAGTGAACGTGGCCCTCACAATCGCGATTTAAAAATATTTTTTTCAGGCGATTCTGAAACTGCTCTCCACTCTAGGTGTGTAGTTCTCCCACTCTAGTGCACATAATAGACACCCATGTTAAAGTCTGATTTTTGAAGATTTCATGGTCTGGAAAAAGTTGAAATGCTGAAGAAACCATACATTTTTTTAATTGAAGATGAATGATGAATATGTTGCCAGGAAAATTTGCTGCGTTTTGAAAGTTGAATGGAGTTTCTAGGTGAAAGCATGAGGGAGCTGTGACTGTTTGTTCGATGAAGAAAAAAATTTGAAATCCGACCCTTTCCCCATTCATTCCTATGGGACTTTTTTCGGCGGTTTTGGGGTCTAGCGTCGCCACGGTAACGGCTTTGACGGAGAAAAGTAATAGCCATGGTGGCACGATCGAGACGCACGTTTTGATATATCTCATGCCTGGGTGCACCTTACGGTACGACCCGCATTAATTGCCGAAAATCCCGTCTATGATAATAATAATAAAAACTAGACTAAAAATTCCTGAAGAAATTTTAATATGTGCCTGCACACATGACGCCGGACCCACGCGATGCCGGGCCATGTAGGCCCAGCCTGATGCATGCTGACCCTCTCCTGCACCGAAGCACGCACTTCGTGCGTGCCTGTCCCAGGTTCGTGTTGAAAACAAACACACCTTGTTTCCTGTGAAGATCAAATCAGAGTTCGGGGCTTTTATTTTGAAAGGACAGTCATAGCCACAGCTTCCTGTAAGGAAACAGTTACTCCTCCGGAGTTTGGGGCTTGTATTTTGAAAAACGTGTCTGAGTCAGAGCAGTTAATCCTCTGTGTGTGTGTGTGTGTGTGTGTGTGTGTGTGTGTGTGTGTGTGTGTGTGTGTGTGTGTGTGTGTGTGTGTGTGTGTGTGTGAGTGTGTGTGTGTGTGAGAGATCAATGATGTCACCCACTCTCTGTATCATCAGCATTGACCTATGCATCATATCACAGACAGGGTCCCTTCAGTTCAAATACCACACACACACAGCTGCTCTGTCACACTATGCCTCTGATTATGAGCTGACCTGTCGAATCACCTCTCATATAAAAAAAACTATAAGGAGTAGAGCTTAGATTTTTGCACGTGAATGATGCTATGGTGATGGAGGATCATGCATATCACCTAATTCTGCTGGCCACCCCTGCATGGCTTCAATACCCTATGGGGCACCCCTATGGAAAAGTCTAGGCGCGCCCCTGGTCTGTCCCCCACACTGGCTCCCACTGACTGCCATTGATTTCAAGCTGAGTCAGACCCTGTTGAACTCCTCTGAATAAATCAAGAACCGTAAGGAGTACGGGTTTGGGGTTTGGACGAGAGGCGGCAGGAGCTCGCGATGATCGCAGCAGTGTAAATTTTATGTCTCTAGCCCGCTCAGAAGGCAGACAGTGGCAAGTTAAACACAAGAGGTTTTCCTGCTTTCTCACGCCTTTTCCTCTGAAAATTAACATTGGGCCCAATGGAGAGATTTTTGGAGGTGCTGCCCTAATTAAGGGTCTGGAGCCAAAACCATAAATCTCAGAGACATAAGAGACACATCGCTACGACGGGGACGAAATTTCCAACGTTTTGCTGTAAAAATTATGTCGGTGGAGTGAACGTAGCCCTCACAATCGCGATTTAAAAATATTTTTTTCAGACGATTCTGAAACTGCTCTCCACTCTAGGTGTGTAGTTCTCCCACTCTAGTGCACATAATAGACACCCATGTTAAAGGCTGATTTTTGAAGATTTCATGGTCTGGAAAAAGTTGAAATGCTGAAGAAACTATACATTTTTAAATTGAAGATGAATTATGAATATGTTGCCAGGAAAATTTGCTGCGTTTTGAAAGTTGAATGGAGTTTCTAGGTGAAAGAATGAGGAGCTGTGACTGTTTGTTCGATGAAGAAAAAAATTTGAAATCCGACCCTTTCCCCATTCATTCCTATGGGACTTTTTCGGCGGTTTTGGGGTCTAGCGTCGCCACGGTAACGGCTTTGACGGAGAAAAGTAATAGCCATGGTGGCACGATCGAGACGCACGTTTTGATATATGTCATGCCTGGGTGCACCTTACGGTACGACCCGCATTAATTGCCGAAGAATGCGTCTATAATAATAATAATAAAAATAACTAGACAAAAAATTCCTGAAGAAATTTTAATATGTGCCTGCACACATGACGCCGGGCCATGTAGGCCCAGCCTGATGCATGCTGACCCTCTCCTGCACCGAAGCACGCACTACGTGCGTGCCTGTCCCAGGTTCCTGTTGCAAACAAACACACCTTGTTTCCTGTGAAGATCAAATCAGAGTTCGGGGCTTTTATTTTGAAAGGACAGTCATGGCCACAGCTTCCCGTGAGGAAAAAAGTTACCCCTCTGAAGTTGGGGGCTTTTATTTTGAAAAAACAGACTTTTATTTTGAAGGAAACAGCCTGAGCTTCCTGTCTGTGTGTGTGATCAATGATGTCACCCACTCTCTGTATCATCAGCATTGACCTATGCATCATATCACAGACAGGGTCCCTTCAGTTCAAATACCACACACACACACAGCTGCTCTGTCACACTATGCTTCTGATTATGAGCTGACCTGTCGAATCACCTCTCGTATAAAAAAAACTATAAGCAGTAGAGCTTAGATTTTTGCATGTGAATGATGCTATGGTGATGGAGGTTCATGCATATCACCTAATTCTGCTGGCCACTCCTGCATGGCTTCAACACCCCATGGGGCACCCCTATGGAAAAGTCTAGGCGCGCCCCTGGTCTGTCCCCCACACTGGCTCTCACTGACTGCCATTGATTTCAAGCTGAGTCAGACCCCGCCGAACTCCTCTCAATAACTCCCCAACCGTAAGGCGTACAGCTTTGGGGTTTGGACCGTAGGCGGCAGGAGCTCGCGAGGATCGCAGCGATGTAAATTTTATGTCTCTAGCCCACTCAGAAGCCCGTCAGCGGCAGGTTAAACACAAGAGGTTTTCCTGCTTTCTCACGCCTTTTCCTTTGAAAATTAACATTGGGCCCAATGGAGAGATTTTTGGAGATGCTGCCCTAATTAAGGGTCTGGAGCCAAAATCATAAATCTCAGAGACACAAGAGACACATCGCTACGACCGTGACGAAATTTCCAACGTTTTGCTGTAAAAATTATGTCAGTGGAGTGAAGGTAGCCCTCACAATCGCGATTTAAAAATATTTTTTTCAGACGATTCTGAAACTGCTCTCCACTCTAGGTGTGTAGTTCTCCCACTCTAGTGCACGCAATAGACACCCATGTTAAAGGCTGATTTTGAAGATTTCATGGTCTGGAAAAAGTTGAAATGCTGAAGAAACTATACATTTTTTTAATTGAAGATGAATTTTGAATATGTTGCCAGGAAAATTTGCTGCGTTTTGAAAGTTAAATGGAGTTTCTAGGTGAAAGCATGAGGGAGCTGTGACTGTTTGTTCGATGAAGAAAAAAATTTGAAATCCGACCCTTTCCCCATTCATTCCTATGGGACTTTTTTCGGCGGTTTTTGGGGTCTAGCGTCGCCACGGTAACGGCTTTGACGGAGAAAAGTAATAGCCATGGTGGCACGATCGAGACGCACGTTTTGATATATCTCATGCCTGGGTGCACCTTACGGTACGACCATTAATTGCCGAAGAATGCGTCTATAATAATAATAATAAAAATAATAAAAAAGAAACCTCGTCCTGAATACTAATAAGCGCGTTGCTTTTAAGGATTTTGGGGTGGATTTTCTTGGGATTTTTTGGTGTTTTTCATCATTTTTCATCATTTATGTGTTTGTGGACCTACTACAAGCATTCATGGCAGGCTTCGCCTGCCATGAATGCTAAGACACTGGGAACCCCCAAAGGAATAGTAATATGTGCCGCCGGGCTCGCAAGGCTGGCTTCGCCAGCCTTGCTCGACGGCAGGCACATAACTAGACTAAAAATTCCTGAAGAAATTTTAATATGTGCCTGCACACATGACGCCGGACCCACGCGACGCCGGGCCATGTAGGCCCAGCCTGATGCATGCTGACCCTCTCCTGCACCGAAGCACGCACTTCGTGCGTGCCTGTCCTAGGTTCGTGTTGAAAACAAACACACCTTGTTTCCTGTGAAGATCAAATCAGAGTTCGGGGCTTTTATTTTGAAAGGACAGTCATGGCCACAGCTTCCCGTGAGGAAAAAAGTTACCCCTCTGAAGTTGGGGGCTTTTATTTTGAAAAAACAGACTTTTATTTTGAAGGAAACAGCCTGAGCTTCCTGTCTGTGTGTGTGATCAATGATGTCATCCACTCTCTGTATCATTGGTAATGGGCAATCAGAAGCCTGTATCATATCATCACTTAATCTCTATATGTGTGTCTATGTGGATCTGATACACACACAGCAACAACCAGTCACACTCTGCCACTGATGATGAGCTGACCTGTCGAATCACCTATCGTATAAAAAAAACTATAAGCAGTAGAGCTTAGATTTTTGCATGTGAATGATGCTATGGTGATGGAGGTTCATGCATATCACCTAATTCTGCTGGCCACCCCTGCATGGCTTCAACACCCCATGGGGCACCCCTATGGAAAAGTCTAGGCGCCCCTGGTCTGTCCCCCACACTGGCTCCCCACTGACTGCCATTGATTTCAAGCTGAGTCGGACCCTGTCAAACTCCTCTGAATAACTCAAGAACCGTAAGGAGTACAGCTTTGGGGTTTGGACCGTAGGCGGCAGGAGCTTGCGAGGATCGCAGCGATGTAAATTTTATGTCTCTAGCCCACTCAGAAGCCCGTCAGCGGCAGGTTAAACACAAGAGGTTTTCCTGCTTTCTCACGCCTTTTCCTCTGAAAATTAACATTGGGCCCAATGGAGAGATTTTTGGAGGTGCTGCCCTAATTAAGGGTCTGGAGCCAAAATCATAAATCTCAGAGACACAAGAGACACATCGCTACGACCGTGACGAAATTTCCAACGTTTTGCTGTAAAAATTATGTCAGTGGAGTGAAGGTAGCCCTCACAATCGCGATTTAAAAATATTTTTTTCAGACGATTCTGAAACTGCTCTCCACTCTAGGTGTGTAGTTCTCCCACTCTAGTGCACGCAATAGACACCCATGTTAAAGGCTGATTTTTGAAGATTTCATGGTCTGGAAAAAGTTGAAATGCTGAAGAAACTATACATTTTTTTAATTGAAGATGAATTTTGAATATGTTGCCAGGAAAATTTGCTGCGTTTTGAAAGTTAAATGGAGTTTCTAGGTGAAAGCATGAGGGAGCTGTGACTGTTTGTTCGATGAAGAAAAAAATTTGAAATCCGACCCTTTCCCCATTCATTCCTATGGGACTTTTTTCGGCGGTTTTTGGGGTCTAGCGTCGCCACGGTAACGGCTTTGACGGAGAAAAGTAATAGCCATGGTGGCACGATCGAGACGCACGTTTTGATATATCTCATGCCTGGGTGCACCTTACGGTACGACCCGCATTAATTGCCGAAGAATGCGTCTATAATAATAATAATAAAAATAATAAAAAAGAAACCTCGTCCTGAATACTAATAAGCGCGTTGCTTTTAAGGATTTTGGGGTGGATTTTCTTGGGATTTTTTGGTGTTTTTCATCATTTTTCATCATTTATGTGTTTGTGGACCTACTACAAGCATTCATGGCAGGCTTCGCCTGCCATGAATGCTAAGACACTTGGGGAACCCCCCCAAAAGGAATAGTAATATGTGCCGCCGTGCTCGCAAGGCTGGCTTCGCCAGCCTTGCTCGGCGGCAGGCACATAACTAGACAAAAAATTCCTGAAGAAATTTTAATATGTGCCTGCACACATGACGCCGACCCACGCGACGCCGGGCCATGTAGGCCCAGCCTGATGCATGCTGACCCTCTCCTGCACGAAGTACGCGCCGTGCGTGCCTGTCCTAGGTTCGTGTTGAAAACAAACACACCTTGTTTCCTGTGAAGATCAAATCAGAGTTCGGGGCTTTTATTTTGAAAGGACAGTCATGGCCACAGCTTCCCGTGAGGAAAAAAGTTACCCCTCTGAAGTTGGGGGCTTTTATTTTGAAAAAACAGACTTTTATTTTGAAGGAAACAGCCTGAGCTTCCTGTCTGTGTGTGTGATCAATGATGTCATCCACTCTCTGTATCATTGGTAATGGGCAATCAGAAGCCTGTATCATATCATCACTTAATCTCTATATGTGTGTCTATGTGGATCTGATACACACACAGCAACAACCAGTCACACTCTGCCACTGATGATGAGCTGACCTGTCGAATCACCTATCGTATAAAAAAAACTATAAGCAGTAGAGCTTAGATTTTTGCATGTGAATGATGCTATGGTGATGGAGGTTCATGCATATCACCTAATTCTGCTGGCCACCCCTGCATGGCTTCAACACCCCATGGGGCACCCCTATGGAAAAGTCTAGGCGCGCCCCTGGTCTGTCCCCCACACTGGCTCCCACTGACTGCCATTGATTTCAAGCTGAGTCGGACCCTGTCAAACTCCTCTGAATAACTCAAGAACCGTAAGGAGTACAGCTTTGGGGTTTGGACCGTAGGCGGCAGGAGCTTGCGAGGATCGCAGCGATGTAAATTTTATGTCTCTAGCCCACTCAGAAGCCCGTCAGCGGCAGGTTAAACACAAGAGGTTTTCCTGCTTTCTCACGCCTTTTCCTCTGAAAATTAACATTGGGCCCAATGGAGAGATTTTTGGAGGTGCTGCCCTAATTAAGGGTCTGGAGCCAAAATCATAAATCTCAGAGACACAAGAGACACATCGCTACGACCGTGACGAAATTTCCAACGTTTTGCTGTAAAAATTATGTCAGTGGAGTGAACGTAGCCCTCACAATCGCGATTTAAAAATATTTTTTTCAGACGATTCTGAAACTGCTCTCCACTCTAGGTGTGTAGTTCTCCCACTCTAGTGCATAATAGACACCCATGTTAAAGGCTGATTTTTGAAGATTTCATGGTCTAGAAAAAGTTGAAATGCTGAAGAAACTATACATTTTTTTAATTGAAGATGAATTATGAATATGTTGCCAGGAAAATTTGCTGCGTTTTGAAAGTTGAATGGAGTTTCTAGGTGAAAGCATGAGGGAGCTGTGACTGTTTGTTCGATGAAGAAAAAAATTTGAAATCCGACCCTTTCCCCATTCATTCCTATGGGACTTTTTTCGGCGGTTTTTGGGGTCTAGCGTCGCCATGGTAACACTTTTGACGGAGAAAAGTAATAGCAGCCGTGTGTACGATCGAGACGCACGTTTTGATATATGTCATGCCTGGGTGCACCTTACGGTGCGACCCGCATTAATTGCCGAAGGTGCGTCTATAATAAAAATAATAATAATAAAAAGAAACCCTCGTCCTGGATACTAATAAGCGCGTTGCTGGCCAATACACACTCACTGTATGTTTTTGGGATGGATTTTTGGGGATTTTTATCATTTTCATCAATTATGTATGTTTTTGGACCTACTTCAAGCATTCATGGCAGGCTTCGCCTGCCATGAATGCTAAGACACTTGGGGAACCCCCCCAAAAGCAATAGTAATATGTGCCGCCGTGCTCGCAAGGCTGGCTTCGCCAGCCTTGCTCGACGGCAGGCACATAATAAAGGTAGGAGAACATAGGTGTGAATGCTTTGGGCATTCACACCAACTAGAAGAGCAATTGCTGAAGCAATTGCGGGTGTGAATGCTCGCAGCTGAAGCTACGCTGCTGAATGCTGCTGAGCTGAAGCTAAACTGCTGAATGCTGGGTTGAATGTAGTAGTATGAAGGTTAAGCAGAATGAATTTTGAAAAATTATGAATGTATAATTCATGAATTTGAATTTAAAAGCTGAATGGTGAAAATGTTTGAATTTTATTCAAAAGTTGAACGTTAAATGTGTGCCTGTCCCAGATCCATGTTGCAATCAAACACACGAAGCACGCCAGTGCGTGCGTGCCTGACTTTGTTTCCTGTGAAGATTCAATCAGAATTCTGGACTTTTATTTTGAAAGGACAGTCATAGACACAGCTTCCTGTGAGGAAACAGTTACCCCTCTGGAGTTTGACCTAATTCTGCTGGCCACCCCTGCATGACTTGGACCCCCTTGGGCCTGGGCCCCCTTTAAAAATGTCTAGACACGCCGACCGTTTGTGCGGTGAGGTGAAATCACAGAAAAAGTCTGAAGTCTGAACACATATATCACTAACATATAACATTTTAGTGTTTTATTGTTATTAATATTTTATTTACATCCTTTGTATTCTGCTCCAGTTCAGATGTTGTAAACTGTAAATATTACACACTGTGTAACCCTGTAAACATCTGAAGTCAGGTTACTTACAGTCAGTTTGAGTCCAGCTGAGCTCTCCATGGTGCTGCAACAGGCAGCAACTGGGGTGAGTTGAACTCTCTGTGGTACTGCAGACTCTCTCAAGGCAGGCTTTGCTGTAAACAAGCTGATAGTTGTCATAATAGAGCAAAACAACACCGGTAAGTATAAAACTAATAATTACTAACATATCACATTTTAGTGTTTTATTTTCATCCCTTGTGTTTTGCTCCAGTTCAGATATTGTAAACAGTAAATATTACACACTGTGTAACCCTGTAACCACCTGCTACTTACAGTTAGTTTGAGTCCAGCTGAAGAGTCACACAGCTGCTCTGCCTCTGATGCTCTGGTCCTGTGGTCCACATGGTTCTGGTCCTCATTGTTCTGGTTCTGTGGTCCTCTGGTCCTCGTGGTTCTGGTCCACGTCGTTTTATAGTTCTGTGATGTAAGGACAGGAGACAGAATTGTAACACCAGTGATGCAGATGGACATCATATTTGCTGTGTGAACATGTTTTCTATTTACTGACAGTTGAAAGAGTCATGCTGAATCACTAAGGTGGTCTGACAGAGAAAAACACAGTCCCATACCAGGTCCAGGTCCAGAGATTTGTTCAGTGGAGACGTAGAGTCCCAGTGCTGCTGGAGTCCCCTTTCATCTCTGATTGCCAGGGATGGAAGGCACTAGAAACACAAACACAAAACAAAGGTTATGACAGGTGTCCTTCCTGACAGTCAGTACAAGTGCACATGTGTTATTATTTCAGCTATGCATAAAGTATGGATTGTAAAGTTCACTTACAGAATGACTGGGTCCAGCTCCAGGTCCACACCGGCTGTCTGGTCGTCCTGTTGTCCAGGCTCCCCTCTGTCAGCATGGCCTCGCTTCAGTCACATGGATGTGCCTTCACCTTTCAGTAGGAACTCTGACAGAGCAGAGGAAGGCAGAGATGACATGAACTGGTCAGAATGGAGTGTATCACTGGAAGTCACTTGCAGCATTGAAATAATTAAACAGTAGATACCAGGCACAGGAGCAGGCGGTTTGAAGCTGAAGCCTCTTGGTGTGGCGTCTCCACGTGGCCCAGACACATCAGGATCTTTGAGTCCAGCAGTGAGGAACTGTGCTGCTGGACCTGTTGGCCTTTAAAGGTGTTTTCTCACATAGAGAAGAGAAACAGTTAGACAAACACATAGACAGTGATCAGCATGTTTACCTCCTCAATGAACAGAGGAAATAAACAGTACATTGCTTCAAGTTACTTACCACTTGTGTGCCTGGGCCCCACTCCACTAAGAGTAATTTAATTTGTTGTTAATTCAATATAATTGTATAGACCATTATATTTATAAGTACCACTTATAAATATATTTATCATTGTATTTATAAGATCCACTCACTCAGTAAAATGGAAGATAATCATCTCCCATTTTTTTTTTTGGGACAGCTAATTTTTTGTCGGAGGGATCGACCCTCCATCCCTCCCTCCCAGCCTCTGAGTAATTAAAAGCTCCAAAATGTAACAATTTTCAAAACAGTTTATGCAATTTATGTGTAAAACCATCCATCCATCCATCCATTATCTACCACTTATCTTCTCATAGGGTCTTTGGGGGGGCTGGAGCCTATCCCAGCTGTCTTTGGGCAGAAGGCAGGGTACACCCTGGACAAGTCTCCAGTTCATCACAGGACACATAGAGACAGACAACCACTCACACTCACATTCACACCTACGGTCAATTTAAATTAACCAGTTAACCTAATCCCCATGCATGTTTTTGGATGGTGGGAGGAGGCCGGAGTACCAGAGAGAACCCATGCAGACACGGGGAGAACATGCAAACCCCAGGCCCGGGATTCGAACCCGGTACCTTCTTGCTGTGAGGGGACAGTGCTAACCACTACACCACGGTGCTGCCTGTATAAAGCCAAAAACAAATTATTACCTTTAACAGTATTCAAGAGTTGTTTCAATGGAAGTAAATCATTACAACCGATATATTTAAGTAACAATTAAGAACAAACACCAAATATCATTGTATTACAGTCAAAAGGAGTCATATTATGGAATAATTGTAGCAAGGATCTGAAAACATGTACATCATTAAATAAGGTCAAACAACTGGACAGGATGGAATAGGATGTTTAGTTTATTTTGTTATTCAAGTACATTTATTTATAATTTATGCAATCAGAACATTTGATTTCAGAAGAATTATTATAAAGTTGAAAATGAAATAAAGATTTTCAAAAAGTTAATGTTTCTTTGCTTTTCTCTGGTGGGATTGAATGATTTGCTGTATGCCTGATGTTTCAAAGCTTGTTTGCTTTTGTACGGTATTTATTATCATTATTATTTTTATTTAGACTTATTTTATTGTCTTGTGTTGTTTTTAACATGTCCGAATAAATAAATAAATAAATACAGACTTAAAAATTTACATACCCCATCTTCCAACAAACAGGAGAACGTCGAGTGTGTTTTAATGTCGGCCACTGTTGTGTGTGAAAGATGGAGACGCCAAGACCCGCCTTACGTTGCTTCTGATTGGCTTATATTGACTTGTGCTTTCCGTGGTTGGATTTAGGTGGAACGGACAGATGGATTGGTCTGGGATTGGTTATCTTTGTCAGTCAATCAAACTTACTCAACTACGGCAAGCCTCGAGGACCAAACCTTCATTATATGAGGAGCACGCCGGAGAATTTCTCGCCAATCCATTGGTTAATTTTTATGATTGACATTTTAATCGACCAATCACTGTCCAGAGAATCCAAAGCTACGCCTAAATTTAATCTTTACAAACACCAATGACGATCCAGACGGGAGTAAACTCAAAGATCGCATATTATGGTGACCCTCCACTCTCCTCTAGAAAGCCCTTCCTCTTGAGCTAGAATATGACTTTTCATCACAGAACAGCAGAGGTAACACATTGATATGACATCTTGGTTGTTTGGCTACCTTGGAGTGGTGATCCTAGCAGAAGCAATAAAAGGGCTAATCTACTAAGTTTAATCAAATTTTGTATGAATATCATTGATAGTATTTTATATTTGTATTACTAACACACACACACTCACACACAGATACTTGTCCCAGATTCATATAACAATATAATGAATCCATTTAATAGTGACAAAGAGAACATTGACAGCAATATAACCATAGAAAAAGCAGACTCGGAATAAAAATACCAGTTCCCAGAGTTTTGTTATTGTCATTCTTAATAATAACGAAACAAGAACAATAACAATAACTTCAAAAACTTATATTACATTACTTGTTTAAACAGTGGGAGGAGAAGGACGAGCAGGAGGGTGTGTGTGTGTGTGGGTGGGTGGGTCAGGGTTCTCCAGCTCCTCCTCCAAGAACTTATCAAGGTCCTCTTCAAGGGAAATTTCAGCGAGCCGTCCTTCCCTGTATGTTATGGCGAGGGCACGCGGCACTGCTCCTCCGTCAAGGGACATCTGGTTCCATAGTTTCTCAGGAATCATTCGCTCCGTATCCGCCCCATCCAGAACTCCCATCCCTCCCTTGCTGAGTCGTCGGATTCCTGTACATGGATGTATACTGTCTCGGAAATCAGCTGGAGAAATCATATGGGAGATATGTATTAATTAATCAATGAACAAGCCTAGTGTGATATCCAGTAAACGTCTAATGCTAAACAGTATACATTATGTCTCCATTAATTCACCTACCTGAAAATCTGTGTCGTTGGTGCTGTTCAGACGAAATCCAAATGTACTGCAGTGTTTGGGCCTCAAATGTGTCACCTTGATCAGCATGTTTTTGTCAAGTTCAAAAACACTGCATTCATTCCACAGGAGAAGTTTTATCTCTGACTCATCCTACAACAATAAAACATATTGCATGAACAGGCTTATGTCCATCATGGACAGTCCTCACCATCCACTTCACAGCACTATCTCCAGACAGAGGAGCAGCTCCCTGCTCCACAGACAGACTGCACCATGCATTTCTCTTATCGTCTATTATAGTATATATTTTGGTACTTGATATTTCATAGATATTTTATCTATCTATCTATCTATCTATCTATCTAGCCATCTATCTATCATACACTGAGACAGAGAAAAGGAAGAGGATGGGGAGAGAAAAGAAGATGGGAGTGCTGTTTTTGGGTGACAAATCTATGGGCAAATCACATCAGTTCAATAATTACTTACCTCTTTAAGGGTGGCCTCCCTATAAGGCACACCTCCGGCTGTCTCCCTTGAAAACTTTTCCACAGATCCAAGCTAAATGTAACAACAGAAGGAATGTCATTAAAACCTAAAAAAGCAGTTAGTGAAGCTGTGGTTTGTAAATGGAATTAATAAAACATTGTTTGGATGTTGTAGTAATAAGTATGAAAAGTATTGTTGGGCCATTGGTGTAAGTGCAAATTGGATTAAACTTACAGAAGTGATCAGTCCTTGTACGGATACAAAGTGTGTGCACTCTCTTGGTAGATTCTTCACCTTGATGAGCGGCGACGGTGGAAAAAGCAGTTGTTTCCCCTGCTCTGTGATGTGCTTTGGTACATCAAAATTATTACACATGTAGACCACCATGTCACGGCGAGAAAAAATGATAGGTGGGGTGGTTCGGGACAAGCCGTACTTCCTAAGTACATAACAATGTCCTTCTTCAATGTCGTTGGCGAACTGTTGGTAAACTATGAATTTTGTGACTTCAGTGCCATCTGTAATCGCTGCAATTGTGTTGTGGCCAATGGAGGTGGGCGCTGCAGTTCCATCCTTGAAAGCCCAGTCAATAATTTTTCTGGTGCTTTTGGTGGCCAAAACTCTAACTTTCAATGAGGGCAGCCTCTCATATGGTTTGTCGACTTTTAACAAAGTTTGGAATGCCATTCTGAAAAACAGAAACACAAAAATATGGTAAGTTACAGAACAAACACAATGACTTTATTATATAATATAATATATATATATATGTATATATATATATATATATATATGAATATATATAATATATATATATTATATATATATATATATATATATATATATATATATATATAATATATACGTATATATATAAATAAATATCAATATATATATATTTTATATTTATTTATATATATACGTATATATATAAATAAATATAAAAATATATATATACGTATATATATATTTTTCACACTTAAAAAAGTGTTAATGAAGGAATTGTTTTATAGTCCAATACAGTAGGGGGCAGTATGCAGTTTTTGCGCTGGGTCGCAGTCTACGTTGAAGAAAGAAGTAGTTCCGGATCCGGTTGCAAACGATCACGACGCAGGATGGCCGTGTAGAGGAATGGAGCCGAAGACAGATATAGGTAAGACTGAATGTTAGTAACAGGGCGGCACGGTGGTGTAGTAGTTAGCCCTGTCGCCTCCCAATTCGATTCCCGGCCCGGGGCCTTTCTGTGTGGAGCTTGTTCTTGTCGTATCTGCGTGTTCAACGACTAAGCTGACAGCTAACTGGCTGCTAACTGTTAGCTCAACGATTAAGCGAGTTGCCAGTGTTAGCCGTTAGCTTAATGAGTAAGCGAGCAGCCAATGTTAGCTGGTAGCTTAACGAGTAAGCTAGCTGATCGTGTGATTGTGAGTAACGTCAATGACTCGGGTGAATATTATCGCACTGGGGGAAACTATTAAAGTGATTGAGGTAACAGTTAACATTTTACCGTCTGTGACCTTCACTTCACCCTTACTCCACAACGTAACAGAGCTAGCCAGCGGCTACTGGTTTTTAATTTATTTTTTGACGTTCGGGGGAAATATACAACCATTAAGTAAGTGAAATATACGATTAAGTAAGCTATTAACTTTGGTTTAGCATTGATTCTTTTGTAGAAAGTCATAAAATAGCAATTAGCCATTGTTAGAAGCCAGTGTAACGTCAGTCACCTACCTCGATTTTTCTCCTTCTGTGAAAGATTTTCGCGGGCCTGGTGGTACAGTTTGTAAGCAAAACGCAGGTGTCTCTCTGATCTCAGTAGACTGGATCTGATTGGTTCAGTCTGTAGTTAAGGCCTTTGAAATGATCATACAGTTGAATCGGGGGGGCAAAACATCAGGACAGATGTCCCCCACTGCAGCATTTGCTCCTTACTTGCTGACAACTTGTACTGTACACTTAGGTCTGATTGTGTGTTTCTGTCTTCCACAGCATCCCATTTTAATTGTTAATATTGTATCTGCATCATTGATATGATGATTGGGATGAGATTTTCTCTTTTTATGTCACAGACCCAGAACCACATGGACCGAGGAGTGGAAGCATCAGAGGCAGCGCTGCTAGGTGACTGGATCAGTATTCAATGTTCCTCTTTAGCTGCACTCATAAAGTCACTAAGGTTGTCACGTTGTCTTTTATTGCACATTACACATCAGGTTATTGGTTAAGAGCACCTCAGCAGTGCCCAGGAGGAGGAACAGTCTCTCCAGTGTCCAGTTCCACACTCTTTTCTTAAGTCTGTGCAGGGGACTTAAGTACTTATAGAGCTCCTGCAAAAAGTACAGATTTCATGTGTGAATCACTGCCAAAGGGACCAGCCCTATAAATAATTATGATAATGGTAATTTCATACTTTCATATTAATAGAATATTTTCATCTGTGTGGTATGTATTTGTGAAATTAGTTTTAAAAACAGTTAAAGTTATGCAACGTGTGACACAGTATAATTGCCTATATTGTGCACCCAAATAATGTGCTATGATAAAGTAATGATTAATGTTGTGTGTATCTAGTAAAGCCAATAAAAATAGTATGTGGTCTCCTTTCTGCTACTGACTCCAGATTGTCCAGGTCCAGTCCAGGCTCAAAGATGAACTTCTTGACCAGCTTGTTGTGTCTGCTGGCCTCACCAGCACTGATGTATATGCAGTCCGTTCCACATCCAGAAGGATCTGTCGCCTGTGGAAGGACAGTGTCCTCTGTCCTTTGCTAAAGAGAGCATTAGTGATTCGTGACCACACCAGTTTTCTGTTGTTTTGGATTGCAAGGTACTTGTATGAGTCCATCGCCTCAGCTTCCTCCACTGGGAGTAGCATGAAACTGAACCAGGGGTATATGGGGGCAGATAGTGGTTCACCAGTGTATGTCACATAAATGTGCTATGTATCATCTTAAAGCTGGGAACCTGAAGAAAAAATTTGAGCAGATCAGCACTATGTCAAGTTGACCTTCAGTAATAAACATGAATGGATGAATTAATGTAATGGGTTATATTTATGTAATTATAAAAATGAATTGTGAAAGTCTATAAGAGCTTTAAACATTATGCCAGAAGTGAATGATGACTGTTCCTATGCTCACTTAAATTCACTTGCCACTTTATTAGGTACTCCTTACTGTTGGACCCCTTTATCTTTCATAACTGCCTTAATTCTTAGTGTCATACTTTCAACAAGGTGTTGGAAACATTCCTAATAGATTCTGTTCCATATTATCATGATAGCGTCACTTAGCTGCTGCTCATCTATGATGAGAATTTCTGTTCTTCCACATCCCAGAGGTTCTACTGGACTGAAATGTGGTAACTGTGGAAGACAATGAATCAGCTCAGAGTTCAGGATTAGGGTCAGTTTGTTGTACCTCCTACCTGGCATACCACCTAGCAGTTTCTGAAATACTCAGACCACATTCAAAGTCACTTTCTTCTTCATTCTGATGGCTAAATTTATTGGGCTGACCATGTGATTGGCTGATTAGTTACCTAATAAAGTGTCCGGTGAATGTATGTCAAGATTTTTTTTTTTTTTTTATCAAATAGAACTACTTTATTGATCTCAACCTGGCAAATCACATTGTAACAGCAGCAAGAGATATACTCGAAGTACAAAAAATGTAGAAATATTACTATTTACAAATCAAGTATAATACAGAAGCACCATATTTGAAGTATAAAATGTGTATGCAGATAAATAATTATGACTTGTGGTGATATTTATAGTGCAAACAGGTCCAGTGAAGTAGAGATGAACAATAGGTAATGGCATAACAGTTATGAGTAGAGTTAGTGCAAATAAATATACAGTAAGGTGCACTGAACTGGAGATGAACAGTATGATATGATATGACAATTCTAACTCGATTAACAGTGCAAAGACACAGTAAGGTGCAGTTAACCACAGATTAACAGTATGATATGACAATTACAATTCTAGAATTCTGTAGCAGTGCAAATAAACAGTATGAACTGGAGAGCAGTGTGTTGTGATGTGGCATCAGGAAAAGGTCTTATTGGACAGCTTGATGGCTTGTGGCAAGAATGACTTCCTGTATCTGTTCCTTCGATGGCGGACCTGCAGCAGTCTGTCAGAGAAGCTGCTCCGTCGTGTGTCCAGTGTGAGGTGGAGAGGATGATCCTCTTTATCCCTGATGGAGATATGTTTTTTTCAGTGTCCTCCTCTCCACAACAGTCTGAAAAGAATCCAGCTTGAATCCAACCACAGAGCCAGCCTTCTTGTCAAGTCTGCTGGTGTCGCTGGCTCTGATGCTGCTGCCCCAACAAAGAGCAGCAAAGAAGATGGCGCTGGCAACAACAGACTGGTCGAAGATCTCCAACATCTTGCTGCACACGTTGAAGGATCTCAGCTTCCTCAGGAAATAGTCTGCTCATCCACTTTTTGTACACAGCCTCTGTGTTGGATTTCCAGTCCAGTCTGTTTCTGATCACCACTCCGAGGTATTTGTAGTCTTCCACCTCCTCTACCACCTCTCCTCTGATCTGCAGTGGTTGTGAAGGTGAAATAAAGAGCCTGAACTGATCAGCTAATGTTGATTTAATATCTAAGCAATATGTGAATGTGAACTTAGTTTAATTCAATTTAAAAGCTGAATGTTGAGAATGCATGAATTTATAATTTGTTTGTAGATCATTTAAAAGTTGAATAAAACCAAATATGTTATATTCAGAATATGTGTAATACCTTTTCATATAATATCCTCCAGTTCATTGCAGGGCACACAGAGACAGACAACCACTCACGTTCTAAGGGCCAATTAACCTAATCCCCATGCATGTTTATGGTAGGGGGAAGCCAGAGAGAACAGACAGACACAGAGAAAACATGCAAACTCCACACAGAAAGGCCCTAGACTTTCATACTTTCAGCATAGGCTAGTTCATACCATTTTACTCCAGCGGATCTGTGCGCAATGTGGGCTGCATCTGAAATTCCATACCAACATGGTATTGACTATGTTAAAACAGTGTGTGGGTCTCGAAATAAAATTTCACTTAGGGCCCCAATTTGGTCAGGGGCCGTCCTGCTTATAGGCGTCTGCTTTGAGTATGTGCGTACCACCGTAATGTCCGCACAAGTATCAACTGGCCTTTACACTTATGTCAATAAGTCACTGGACTATTTTTCACCAATGACTTAATGAATATCGCCAACAGGCTGGCTGTTTTGTGAGCGCAGCATCAGTAAACAAAAAGCACTGCAGCGTCATACAAAGTGGCCTGTCACATGTAAGATGCAAAAACCTCACAGAATAGCAGATGAGCTGATGCTCCCAGCAGTGGACATGATCACAATATTTTTTTTGCCATCTCATTTCATTAATCTATTTTGATAATCAGGTGATTGTATGCAGACTGCTGGGGTCCGTTTCACAAAGCAGGTTCAACAAACTCTGAGTGTAGCCCTGAACTCTGAGTTGATCTACTCTGAGATAGAAAACTCTGAGTTTCTGGTTCCACAACAGCTGATTTGAGTTGGTTCAATCAACTCAGAGTAGTTTCAGCTGGAGTTCAGCGCGTACACCACAGCGATAAAAAGCCAGCATCAATGGAGCCCCGATTCGACGAGTCACCATGGCAACGGGGAAGCGGAGGGCGGCGTTTTTTACCCCACTTGAATTGGAAATCTTAATGCGCTCATATGGTGAGTTTGAACATGTTTTTTAGAAAGAAATGCGACACCACTGCAGCTGCAAGAGAGAGGGAGACGGTGTGGAGAACATTGCTGCCCGTCCAGTGCGTAAAGTTTAAATGTAGTCCTTTGAATCACAATAATATTACAGGGAAAACTGCCTATTAACAGATCTCTGACTTAATGGCCACTAAAATGTTTTCTAAGCTCACAATGTCCAATATTCAGAATTCAATAGTCACAAAGTATTTTTGCCAAGCAGAGCCAGCCAATCTCGTGCCCGTATGCAAATTAGCCATGTGCAGTTTGCACCACGCATGTCCCAAGTAATTGTCATGAAGTGCACTGCTGCGTGTCGATACCTGACATTTATTCAGCTGTTTCCTTGCATTGTAATGCACATATGCACCACTGCATGTTCAGAAAATGTATATCTGTATTGCGCAACAATTCCGAGATGGAGATCCCTAGATGCTGCAAATGTAAAGAAGGATTAGGTTTTGGCTGTAGATTATGGACTGTGACGTGAAACGGTACCGCTCAGAAATGCAAGAACATCTATGAGTGATCTGATGACAATCTGGCAACGAATATTGAATAGTCTGTGCAGTAATGCTGCTCCTTCATCCACTGGATCATTGATGAAAGGACATGTCATTTTAACAGACGGCAGAACTAGGCTACGCCAAAACTTGCCTGCTGACTAACTGACTGAATGAATGAATGAGGAAATCAAAAGAGGGCGGAGACAGAGAGAAAGTCGAGGTTCATTGAGGAAAAACCTGGTCCCGACCAGGTTAGGTTCATAGAGTCTGTTACTACGGTAACTGACCGAGAGCTTCAGTTACCTCTCTCTGTGAAACAGGCTAGAGTTACCCCTCTGTCTCTGGTTTGACTTACCTCCCTTTCTGAAACGGAAAACTCAGTTTCCCTCATTTCAGGGATAACAGACTCAGAGTTTTCACTAAACCTGCTTTGTGAAACAAACCCCTGGTGTCAACAGCTTATACAGCGGTGGCGGCAACTCTCTCACTGTGCAGTAATTTAAGATTTGACTATGTGGAATATTAGTTTCAGTCTCAACATTTGTTTTCAGTTTCAAATGTCCATTTATATTGTACAGCACTGATTATAGTTTTTATCTGATATGTTAAATATTTTTATACTAATACCTACTACAACATGTACCACAGATCAGATTCAACATGTGCCTGCTGCTATTGATATTTGCTTATTATTACTACTGTTGGAAGGAGGACATAACAGAAAACAGAAAATAATTGAGAACCACTGCTATAGTTTAACAGAAATTCCTGCTAATTGAAAGTGGACAGTTGTGCTGACAGACCCTACCTTACCTCTCATTTGTCCTCCTCTTCTGTCTTCGTCATCTTCTTCTTCACTGATTCACTGTCGTGCAGCATCTTTACTGTGGCTTCTCTCTTAATATATTTACAGCAGCCTCATCAGCTAATCTACAGTAAGAAATCTCAGCGCTAAAAATCATGAACCTTTAACTCATTTTACAAACTAATACACATGAATATAAATATCCTAGGTGAGCTGATTCAATTAAAGTGTTATTATTCAAACAATTATTACCATAAGCAGTTCCCTTCCAGATAGATCAGACAGGCAATGTTGCTCGTTTCACACAATACCTTTATTGTAATCATTTAATTGCAGAGAACAGGTGAAGCTTCAAATCTTCAGTATCAAGCATCATCAGCCTTAGACCCTCAAAGCATGTCAGGAAAAACTCCCACGAAACCTCCTTGAGGAAAAAAAGGGAGAAACCTTTAGGTAGGCCAAGGTCTAAGAGGGATCCCCTACCAGGACGGCTGAGCATGCAGTCTTTGTAAAGTTCAGGAAGCAGCTGGGTTGAGTTGAACTCTCTGTGGTGCTGAAGACTCTCTGAAGCCAGGCTTTGCTGTAAACAAGATGACAGGTGTCATAACAAAGTGAAACAACAGTGGATAATAAACAACAATCACTCACTAACACATAACATTTTTATTTTTTATTTTTTTATTTCCATCCCTTGTGTTTTGCTCCAGTTCAAATGTTGTAAACAGTAAATATTACACACTGTGTCACCCTGTAAACATCTGAAGTCAGACTGCTTACAGTTAGTTTGAGTCCAGCTGAAGAATCACACAGCTGCTCTGCCTCTGATGCTCTGGTCCTGTGGTCCACGTGGTTCTGGTCCACATGGTTCAGGTCCTGTAGTCCTGTGGTCCTCGTGGTTCTGGTCCACATGGTTCTGTGATGAGGACAGGAGACAGAATTGTAACAGCAGTGATGCAGATGGACATCCTTCCACAATAGTTTGCTGTGTGAACATGTTTTCTGTTTATTGACAGTTTAAAGAGTCATGCTGAACCACTAAGGTGGTCTGACAGAGAAAAACACAGTCACATACCTGGTCCAGGTCCAGAGATTTGTTCAGTGGAGACGTAGAGTCCCAGTGCTGCTGGAGTCCCCTTTCATCTCTGATTGCCAGGGATGGAAGGCACTAGAGCACAAACACAAAACAAAGGTTATGACAGGTGTCCTTCCTGACAGTCAGTACAAGTGCACATGTGTTATTATTTCAGCTATGCATAAAGTATGGATTGTAAAGTTCACTTACAGAATGACTGGGTCCAGCTCCAGGTCCACACCCGGCTGTCTGGTTGTCCTGTTGTCCAGGCTCCCTCTGTCAGCATGGCCTCGCTTCAGTCACATGTATGTGCCTTCACTTTTCAGTAGGAACTCTAACAGAGCAGAGGAAGGCAGAGATGACATGAACTGGTCAGAATGGAGTGTATCACTGGAAGTCACTTGCAGCATTGAAATAATTAAACAGTAGATACCAGGCACAGGAGCAGGCGGTTTGAAGGTGAAGCAGAGGCCTCTTGGTGTGGCGTCTCCACGTGGCCCAGACACATCAGGATCTTTGAGTCCAGCAGTGAGGAACTGTGCTGCTGGACCTGTTGGCCTTTAAAGGTGTTTTCTCACATAGAGAAGAGAAACAGTTAGACAAACACATAGACAGTCATCGGCCTGTTTACCTCCTCAATGAACAGAGGAAATAAACAGTACATTGCTTCATGTTACTTACCTTAATGTATTACTTGCCATTTGTGTGCCTGGGCCCTACCAGTAATTTAATTTGTTGTGAATTTGATATAAATATAGTGCTGTATAAAAGTCAATGCTCTGGAAATTATAAGTTTCTCACAAAGTATTTGTCACTCAATAAAATGGAAGATCATAATCTCCCATTTTTTTCACCACATATGTAAACGACGGGACAGGTAATTTTTTGTCGGAGGGATCGTCCCTCCGTCCCCCCCTCCCTCCCAGGGAGGGATGGAGGGACTGGAGCCTCAGTAGTTTACATCAGTAGTAGTTTACATCAGTAGTAGTTTACATCAGTAGTTTACATCAGTAGTAGTTTACATCAGTAGTAGTTTACATCAGTAGTAGTTTACATCAGTAGTTTACATCAGTAGTAGTTTACATCAGTAGTTTACATCAGTAGTAGTTTACATCAGTAGTTTACATCAGTAGTTTACAACAGTTGTATTTTCCAGTATTTTACAATCCTTAAAAGTTCAAAACAGTACACAGGATTATGATAACTGTAGTAACTTCTTACAACACCTGAATACAGACAGCATTGTGGTCTTGAAATGAAAACAGATTTGATGCTCTGTAAAAAACAATGCTCTGGAAAATTATGTTTCTCACAAAGTATTTGTCACTCAATAAAATGGAAGATCATAATCTCCCATTTTTTCACCACATATGTAAACGACGGGACAGGTAATTTTTTGTCGGAGGGATCGTCCCTCCGTCCCCCCCTCCCTCCCAGCCTCTGAGAGGCTGGAGCAGCCAGGGCAAGATGTT
The DNA here is from genome assembly GCA_029721515.1 of Synanceia verrucosa. NCBI lineage: Eukaryota > Metazoa > Chordata > Actinopteri > Perciformes > Synanceiidae > Synanceia > Synanceia verrucosa. The sequence continues at coordinate 50,167 of JAQQSB010000913.1, forward strand.
ACAGCCTGGCTGCAATGGACGATCCCCCCCATTATATACTGTAAAGGATTTGATCATTTCATCTGTTCACTCAAACTGTGTTGAGTTCTTCCACGTAGTTTACAACAGTGGTATTTTCCAGTATTTTACAAATCTTAACAGGTCAAAACACAGTACACAGGATTATGATAGCTGTAGTAAGTTTTAGCACACCTGAATACAAACAGCACTGTGGCCTTGAGATGAAAACAGGGTCCAACAGTGTATTTTTCTCTGTCGTAGCTGAACTGATCACTTGTCCATAACCTTTAGACTGAAACAGTGCTAGGATCGGCTTGTTCACTCCAGACAACTGATCTTCATTAAAATCTCCACAAACTAAGATTGGATGTTGATCCAGTATTTCCAGCGCATCTAACAAGTTTTCCAGATTGGACAAGAAAGACTGAACACTGTAGCTCGGAGGTCTGTAAACTGCTGCAATGACACCTTTGAATGGTGCTTCAAGTTTAACAACAGTAAACTCAATGTCAGTAGCGTTCTGAATGTAACGCTTCTCTTGTACTCTGATGTGGTTTTTCACATAGATTGCTACTCCACCACCAGTTTTGTTGGCCATGTTAGGGTTGTTAGTATAGGACACGTTTCTGTTACGATGAAACAACTTGTAACCGTCTAACTGAAGACTTTCAGGCACAAAAGATCCCACAAGGTGAGTTTCTGTTAGACACAAGATGTCTGCCAGATGAAGCTCATGGTGACTTTTAAGGTCAGAGACATGAGCTGGTAGTCCTTCTGTGTTATGATGGACAACAGTCAGAGTATCTGGTCTGTCAAATGCTTCTAATGGGAGATGAAAAAGAGGCATAACATCCTGCAATGAAACTTCTGCCATACTAGCAAGAGCCACTTTGATCTCTGGGTTAGCGTGTATCTTTCTCTCATCAAAATCCAGAATATGTAGACCACTTAGAGAAGTTACTCTGCTGAGAGCTACATAAGCCATGCCATGCTCAAAGATGCCTTTCAGTGACACAACAGCAGATGAAGCCGTCATACCTTGAACTTTATGAGTTGTACAAGCGAATGCCAGTTTAATGGAAACTGTCTGCGAACCACTCCTTTCTGCTTCAGATTCTCTTCCTCTCTTTTTATGAACACAACATTATCAGCTGCACCAGTATTATTTCCACTGACAAGTTGCAAACCAAGTTTACACACATGTGGACCACCTACATCAGTCACAATCTGTGAAATCAGAGCAAATGTTCCATTACAAAGGCCAGCCTGAACATCAATGTTTCTGGTTATCATCACACGAGCACCAAGTGCAACATTTATGTAGTCAGGTAGTTCTTTTTAGTGCCTTGATAAGGTACCGCTTTTCTTTCCATTCTGCCAGTTCTGGGGTCTTTCTGATAGTCATCTGCATTTATTTTCACAATGTCAGAGTGAAACTCAGTTAACACAGCAGAGTTATGCTCATCAACCTGTTTGTTGGTAGCATAGATATGCAGAACATCTTTAGGACAGTGAGTCTGATCTGTGATTGTCTGATAAAGCAGAGCTTTATCTTCTCTCAACAAGTCATCTGTCTTTTCTTTCACACGGATTCTGTTCAGCATCTCAGCAAAGGTACATCATCTTTCTGACGCATGATTTCAGTCAGCGTGATCATCTTGAAATGTTGACACCAGAGGTCAAGCTGAGTTGGGTCGTAGACACAAAGAGGTTTAGCCTGTCTGACTGGAGGTAACTGATAGAAATCTCCAACAGCAAGAACCGACATGCCACCAAAAGGTTTCACACTTCCTTTGATCTGCTTCAATCTGTGATCAACGTGAGGCAAACAGAGACCTTGAAACCATAGAAATTTCATCAATGATGAGGATTTCAGCGTTTGAAAGCTCAGCTCTCACTTCGTCAAGTTTATTGCCAAGACCCTGAAAAGGAGGCTTTAGGCTTCTTGGCAGCTTGAGTAGAGAATGTAAAGTAGTTCCACAAATGTTGAACGCTGCAGTTCCAGTGAATGCAGTCAACAAGACAGTAGGTTTAGATATGTCTGCTTCCTCTGCATGACGTGGTAGTCTGCTCAGTATTTTTGATGCCTCTGCATGAATACATTTGATCAGGTGTGATTTTCCTGTTCCTGCACCACCATTGATGTAGTAGAAGAACTGCTCAGGGTTTAAGCCACAGACACGCTTCAAGCACCAGTCTCTCACAGTGTAAAACATGGATGCTTGCTTCTGATTCAAGTTCTGATACATTTGCCCGTAACACCGTAGGATCAATCTCAGGGACTTCTCTGGTTACTGCACAGTCTGGTCTGGAGTCTGAACCAAGGTTTAAATCAGGTACATTCTCTTGAACGTTGTCACAGTCAGGTTGTCTCGCTTCCAAGTTCTTCAATACACTCTAACCTCTGTAGTTCACATTCTGGAGCCAAGTTAGACCACTCATCTCTAATGCCACCGGTTTGTTCAAACTCTTCAATAGCATTGTCAATGTCATTCCTGTGTTTCTCATACTTCTCTCTGTTCCGTTTGACAATCTGAAGCACTGACTCTGGATGCTCTGAACCAGGTAGCCAAACAGCAGCACCATCATGAAAGGAGCGGTAGGTAGGGAAACGACTGCTTTTCAACTGTGACTCTGCCACGATGAGGAAGGTAAAGTTTCAGTAACGTACCATAAAAGTCCTCAGGGTTCTTTTCTTGTGAGAAACGGTGATACTTAATGACAGCAGGTTTATCATTGGTTCTCCTCTGGACAAAGCCCATGTCATTCAGAAGAGGAAGAACATTTGGATCTTTTCTTTGCTCGCCATAGATAATCCTACAAGTAGCAGCAAAATCAGCCAAACACATTGCCTCAAATTCTGGTGTTTCAGGTCTGCATTTGTACTTGTCAGGTAAACCACTCATCCACACGTTCTCAGAGTCTGCTGGTCTGTTCTCTAGAGCTGAGAGAGGGTAACTCATTTTCAGCGCATTGTCATCTGTGGGAACAAACACAACGCTGCGTGAACACTTTTTCAAGTGGAGGCCACATGCACGAGCAACACACTCCTGAGCACTGACTTCTGTTTTTTTGGAATACGCCTGCATTATCTGTTTCATCTCATCACTCTCATTCACATTGTCCTGGCGCGTGTTTTCAATCATTGATTTCAGGTATTCACTTAAACCATGCTCAGCTTTGGTGATGTAGCTGCAGATGTACATGATATAGGAGTAAGCGTTGAGAATGAACTGAATGTCCAAATTTGCATCCCAGCCTTCAAGAAGGTGACGATTGTAACAATTTACCCAAGCGTCTTTTGGATCTCGCTTACATATCACAGCACTGGATTTAGTGGTCAATTCTAGACATCGAAGATATTCTGCAGTGTGTGAGCTCACTCAGAGACAGAAGTTGCTCCAAAGTCAGATTGGCATTTTCAGGTTGTTCAAGCAAAGACTTAACTTTTGTGAGTTTGACTTTTGCGGCATTAGCTGCACTCTGATCTTCACTCTCTATGGATCTCAGTATCATGGTTTGTGGGCAAGGTTGTTTGGGAAAACCAAAACGACAACTTCGCACCAGGATGTTTCACACACGTCTTGGAATGTTTTTTTGCTGTGCATCTGAACTTCAGTAACTTTTTTGTGCAGTTCAGGTTCTGAGTCTGGATCGGGAAGTTGAGCTGAAATGTATTTGTCAACAAAGTCACAAATCTGCTGATCACTGTCTTCCTCAAACACAGGTGCACCTTCCACCCAAATGAGACAATGAATGTGTGGACTGCCTCTGTGCTGAAACTCCAAACGGTAAAAATAGTCAATGACTTTTCCAATGGGTTCAGCAGGTGACAAAGCAAATCTCTGAACAGAGCCTCAACACGCTTGTCAAACATACGCATCGTTGTCACAGGATTGCTTCGCAGTATTTCACACTTGGAAGACCAATCGAGGCTCAACAAAATTCACTCGTTCTCCTTGTTGAGCCTTAATGACTGTAATGACCTCTTTCCAACGCATCTCTGCAGCAGAAAATGTACAAAGAAGGTGGGAGTTCCCAACTGTCTGATCATAGCAAAGAGATCTTTAGTGGTTTTTTCCCAGTAGGCTGGAGTGCCTCTGAGTGGAGTCATAAATCTGGTGACATATCTGTTACGCACAAGTCTTTCAACTTCCTCTCTGTCTTGCAACATTGCATTGGTTATTCTGCGACCATCTCTGGTAAAAGGACGACCTTTACGCAACTGAATCCTCATGCTGGAAGTAGCTTGGTGTATCTCAGTTACAAACTGTGCAAAGAACAAGTAGTTTGAATCTCTGGCAAAACGATCATCAACACAAGAAAGCCTCGTTTTGAAATAGCTGGACGGCGTTAACTTGATAGGTCTGTTTTCATCCAGAGTGTTTTGACCAGTGGGAAACTGAACAGGGAAAGCCATCGCCTCAAGATGAGGTGTTTTGAAAAAGCTGACTGGTTTGTTTCCTTCAGCAGGGGCAACAGAGTAGATTCCTTCACTGAAGCTCAAGATCTCCTCTGCAACATCACACGGCTGTAAACAAGACTCAAGAGCAATGCCACCATTAGGTTCATCACCTTCTTGTTCTTTATCATCTGACTGCTGCTGTGGTTGATGGTCATCACAAGGCTGACCATCATCAATCTGATCAATGATTTCAGCATCAGTTACTGCCTCACAAAGCGCATCCCGATTTCAAAAGCGTCAATTTCCATCAGATCCTCAGCATCATAATCATTATCATCCATTTTGTCCTCCTCATCAGCATCATCATCCTCACCTTCATCAGGAAGTGTTGGGTCACATAACTCAGCTTCATCTCTGATAGTTACATCATCGTACTGAGGATGAACCTCTTTCAGTTTAAGCAAAGCTCTCACAAGTTTAGACCAAGTTACAGTTTGGAACACCTGATGACCTTTGAAACACAATCGTCTCTTCAGTTTCACTCTCATCACTTGAGATTCACTTCTCAGTCTGGGTAAAGCATTGACTGTTTCCTGGACTTCAGAAGGAACACAAACAACATTACCTTGAACAGCTCTTTGTTGACCTTTAGGAAGTGGAATAATCTTTGCAAACGTGATACACTTAGCAACAAGATGTCTCTCCAAGATGTTCAAATCTTTAAGCTCAGGTGGAATATCTACAAGCTGTAAGTTATTAGCTGTAGCAAGGGAAGGCATTCTACCATTTTTCAGATGCTCATGACAAGTGTGACAGATCCACTCTCTCTTTCTCTCATCAGGTACTGTGCAAAGTTGAGAATGACATTCATCATTGCAAACATGAACAAACTCACCTGTCAGACAAATTTCAGCAACAAGAGGATTTTTAACATAAGTAGATCTGTTGCAGCATTTCACCTGATTAGGGAACAAGGCTCTGTGGCAAACTGTACAAACATGAGTGGGACCTTTTTATTTCAGATTGAAAAACTTTCACTGCTTCTCTGATCAGAGTGTGATCAGTTCAGTTCTGTTGAGTCTCATCCCGGTGATTATATCTGTTCATCCGTCTGTACTTTTGTGTTATTCTCATCGCTCTCCACATGATATTTCTCTTTGTAAATGTACAGTATTTATTTCTCATGATTAGTCTCATTGTTTCTTTTGCTTCAATCTGAATTCAGGATCTTTGGCATAACGATTGGTGACATAAGACTTTTGAGTTTGTCTGAAATGGGTATTGAGGCGATAGCTGGAAGATTATGCGTGACTTCTGTCTCAGTTTAAAGCCCAGCGTCTTCACTGTAACGATTGGTTACATATGACTTCTGTCTCAGTTTAAAGCCAGCGTCTTCACTGTAACGATTGGTTATATATGACTTCTGTCTCAGTTTAAAGCCAGCGTCTTCACTGTAACGATTGGTTACATATGACTTCTGTCTCAGCTTAAAGCCAGTGTCTTCACTGTAACGACTTCTTATGTAAAACTTTTGTCTCTGCTGGAAGTTTGAGTCTTGTTGATAGCGAGCAGTTATGTAGGATCTCTTTCTCTCTCTGCAGTCAACATTTTGCCTGTATCGTTTCATTTCATAGGATTTTTTCTGTTTGTTAACACAGTCATCTTTAGCATATCTTTCTTTTTTCTTTCTTGTTTTTAGCCATCTTTTTAATTTTCTGCCTTCTGTTTCTTTCATCATTTTTGGTCTGTTTCTCCAAAGCCATCAGTCTTCTTTTAATCTTTCTTCTTTGCTCTTTTGAATATTTTAATAGATCAAATTCATTAGTATCTGATGTCATATCAACACAGGGTCTGAACTCTGTGACTGAACATGATGACAAAGACATTTCAATTTCCTCTGTTACACTGGGTACAGTTTGATGATCGTGCTCTTTCACAACACCATTGGACTCTGAACATGATGGCAAACACATTTCTGACATTTCAATTTCTTCTGAACACTGGGCACACTGTGATGGTCCTGCTCTTTCACATGTGTATCATCAGCAACATCACTGGACTCTACATGTAGCACATTTTCATCCACACAAAGTTCATCAACACTTTGAAAAGTCACAGGCATCAACTCATATGGAGAGTTTGGGCTGGCACCAAGCAAGCTGAAAACTGTGACAATCTTTCTGATCATTTCACTGAGATGAGTGAAGGTAAACATGACAGCTGTTCCTGTACCTGTACCCCATGGGCCAAGAGGTAAACCATCAGGTCGTCGAGAGTGAGGGTCAAAGAAGCCATACTTTCCATGTTGGTCTCGGAAAACAGCGATGCACTGAGAAGCCATGATCAACAGAGCGTAGTTCACATCTGAAGACAAGCACTGCAGTCTGTTTGAGAGGTTAGGGAAAGCTCCATCATCTGTAAAACATTCCAATCATTGATTCACACTTTGTCATGATGTATTGCTGACTGTGGCCAACAACAATCTCAGGAAGCTCTTCAGTGTTCAAATGGTTAGAAACTGCTCGTTTATCAGCAATCAGTTGATTCATAACAAGCGTGTACATTGCATGGCCTCCATCTAGAACAAGATCAAGGTCTGCACTTCTGAGGTGTCCCAACTGCATGAAGGAAAGCAAGAAATGTAGCAGAGTTACAGGTGCACGAACTGTTCTTAGAAGAAGCATATTTCCAATGGGCCTGACTGCGGGATGCCAACACACGTGTCACATTAGCATTAGAAGACTCAGGAACATTTACTTCTCTGTTTGCTCTCAGGTGGAGTACTCACAGGTGCTTCAGGTTCAGGTGCTTTTGACTGGAGAAAATCGTCAAACTTCTGCCAACGCGTACTTTTGCAGCTTGAGATTTCTTACCTTTTCGAGGCATGGTTTCTTAAGTCACAAGCTTAGATTGGACGGTTCAACTTCCGTGTGGTGTTCTTTTGGACGGTTTAACCCCGTGTGGGTACTCTTTAGAGACGGTTTAACCCCCGTGTGGGTATTCTTTAGGACAGGTTTAACCCCGTGTGGGTATTCTTTGTGACGGTTTAACCCCGTGTGGGTATTCTTTTCAGAAATACAGAGAGAGAAGGCAGAGACAAAAGCTAGAGCTAGGGAAAAAGAGGGGTGGGGTTTGGACAAGGATCCAGCATAGGCCTCAGGTCGTCTTCTTAGTCTGCAGTGTGAGAAAGAAGGAAAAATAATTTTCTTAAAATAATTTGGTATGGCAATTGTATGACTTGATATTTAAATACATTGTCAGTGACTAAAGACATAATTTATCAACAACACAACGTTCAATGTAATTGTAATGTAACCATAATTTTAGTAAGAATATTTTAAAATTAAATATATTTTTCAAAATCAGGGTTTGAATTTCGCATTCAATATTAGTGTGGACTTCCAATCCTCTATCATAATGCAGGTCAAAAAGCTCTTCAAGACTGTAGAGCTAGCCACCTAATGTGGGATGGATAATTATAATATATAAAAAAAATATATATATATGTATATATATATATATATATATATATATATATAAATATAATAACTGTGCCACTCAAATTATTCTGTCTCTTACAGGGTATAATATGCAAACATTTTGTAAATAATAAATGTAAATAATCAGTGTCTGTATGTGATCAAGTAAAGGCAAGATAATTTTATTTGTGTAGCCCAGGGTTTGCAACCTTTACTATCAAAACAGCCATTTTTGCCTCCTTTTTCAGGCATTTTCAGGCTTTACTTACCAATCAAGCACACGATCCTCTTCTCGCAGTCTGGAGAGAAAAATAACATGTTGTACCAAAAAGTATAAAATAGCACATAATCTCTGTAAATGTTATTATATTTATTACATACTTGAGTATGTAAGTTTTAATTCAAGGTGGTAATTTAATTCAAAATATATATATCACATTTTACAAGATCTTTTCACCACAAAAATAGTGTTTACCTTGTGTGGCTTAATGCCAGCTAATAGCTAAAGCTGCTAGTGAAAAAATGACACAGACAAACATCAGAGCACAATGCCCTTTAACCAGCAGCCATTTTGAAATGTCATCACAGGAGAAGACAGTTATATTTGAAAACATTAATTATGACCAAGAGTAGAGTCCACACTGGCTCACTAGAGTTGCTATGACACACTAAATGAAATGAGACTATAATTATGTCTTTAATAGTAAGGCCCCACCAGTGTACACCCTGATATAACATGACAAAATGGCTGCCATTAAAAGTGCTAGTGAAAAAGTGACACAGACAAGCATCAGAGCACAATGCCCTTTACCTGCAGCCATTTTGAAATGTCATGACAGAGAGAAGACAGTTATAATTTATAACATTAATTATGACCCAGGCAGAGTCCACACTGGCTCACTAGAGTTGCTGTGACACACTAAATGAAATTAATATAGTCAGAGTTCAGGGCTTTTATTTTGAAAGGACAGCCATAGCTACAGCTTCCTGTGAGGAAACAGTTACCCCTTCAGAGTTTGGGACTTTTGTATTTTGAAAAACGAGCTTGAGACTGAGCAGTTACCCCTCTGTGTGTGTGTGTGTGTGTGTGTCATGAGCACTGGCCAATCAGAAGCCTGTATCATATCACAGACAGGGTCCCTGCAGTTCAACTGCCACACACACACACACACACAGCTGCTCTGTCACTCTGTCACATATTATAAACTGACCTGTTGAATCACCTCTCATTTAAAAAAAGCGTAAAGAGTAGAGCTTAGATTTTTGGATGTGAGTGATGCTATGTTGATGGAGGTGCATGCTGATCACCTAATTCTGCTGGCCACCCCTGCATGGCTTTGGCACCCCTTAGAGGCACCCCTATGAAAAGTCTGGCGCCCTGCTCTGTCTCCCACACTGGCTCTCACTGCCTGCCACTGATTTCAAGCTGAGTTGGACCTGTTGAACTCCTCTGAATAACTCAAAACCATACTGACACACTAAATGAAATTAATATTAATTTCTTTTTAATAATAAGGCAACACCAGTGTACACCCTAATATAACATGACAAAATGGCTGCCAATAAAAGTGCCAATAAAGCCAGACTACAACTATGAGGCTGACAGCGGCAGGTTAAACAAAAGAGGTTTTCTGCTTCCTCCCCCTTTTTCCTCTGAAAATTAACATTGCAGTCTATGGAGGGATTTCTGGAGGTCCCGCCCTAATTAAGGGTCTGGGCCAAAACTATAAACCTCACAGACATGAGACAAACATCGCTCTGATCGGGACAAGATTTCCAGCGTTTTGATGAAAAAATTATGTCCGTGGGTGTCGTAGCCCTCCTTTCCCTTAAAATATTTTTCAGGCTTCGAATGCTCTCCTCTAGGTGTGTAGTTCTCACTCTAGTGCATATAACACCCATGTTAAAGGCTGATTTTGAAGATTTCATGGTCTGACATAAAGTCAAATTGTGAATGAACTGTACATTTTTGAATGACGATGATTTATGAATATGTTACAGAAATTCACTGCGTTTGAAAGTCGAATGAAGTTTCTAAGTGAAAGTATGAAGGAGTTATGAAGGTTTTTGCTGAAGGAAAATGTTTGAAAATGTCTGAATCTAGCTCTCCCATTCATTTCCCAAAGGGAAAATTTTTGAATTATTTTAATAACTCAAATTTAAAGTTATGTTATAAAAAGTAATCCCAACCATTCGATGGGGGTTTTGAAGTTCGTTTGAGTTTCTAGCGAAAACTGGGGGAAAAAGCGGGAAAAAAAGTGGGGGAAGAATAAAAAAACTAGAAAAAAAATTCCTGAAAAAATTTTAATATGTCCCTGCACATGGCCTTGACCATGGGGTGATATCTGCCCCTCTCCTGCACGAAGCCCGGCCCTGTTAGGTTCCTGTTGCAAACAAACACACCTTGTTTCCTGTAAAGTCAAATCAAGTTGGGCTTTTTTTTGAAAGGACAGTCATGGCCACAGTTTCCCCGTGGGGGAAAAAAAGTTACCCCTCTAAAGTTGGGGGTTTTTATTTTGAAAAAACAGATTTTTTTTTAAAGGGCATGACTTTTCTGTGTTTTTGTGCCCCCTTTCTCTTTTCATCAGTTGACCTTGCATCTTTCCCGGGTTTAGTTCAAATCCCACACACACCACTCCTGTCACATTTTCTGATTATGAGCGACCGGGAAACCCCTCTTTAAAAAAAATAAGGGGGGCGGTTTTTGCATGTGAATGTCTGTGGTGATGGGGGTTCATCATATCCCCTAATTCTGCGGGCCCCCCTAGGTTTAGCCCCCCGGGGGATATGGAAAATCTGGGCCCCCCTGGTTTTCCCCCCACATTCTCCTGACTGATTTTTTTAAAGCTGGTCAGACCCCAAAATTCTAAAACCCCCCAACCGTGGCTACAGTTTGGGGGTTTGGAGAGTGGCAGGAGCTTGGGGGATCTTGGCGTTCATTTCTGCCCATCAAAGGTGGGGGGGAAAAAACCAAAAAGGGTTTCCCCTGCTTTCTCCCCCTTTTTTTGAAAATTTTGGGGCCCCAAATGGAAAATTTTGGGGTGCTGCCCCTTGGGGTTGGGAAAAATTTAAAAACCCAGGACACAGGCCCCTTTGCTCGACCGGGGAAATTTCCCACTTTTTGCTGAAAAAATTAGCAGGGGGGGGAAACCCTCACAATCATTTAAAAATTTTTTCAGGGTTTAAACCTCACTCGGTGTAGTTCCCATCTTCACAAATAGACCCCCATTTAAAAGGCTGATTTTGAAGATTTCTTCGGGAAAAAGTTAAAATGCTGAAAAACTTACATTTTTAATTAAGATGAATTATAATTTTGCCAAAAATTGCTGCTTTTTGAATTAAATGGGTTTCTAGGTGAAAGCATAGGAGCGGGACTGTTTGTTCGATGAAAGAAAAAAATTTGAAATCGACCCCTTTCCCCCTTCATTCCTATGGGGCTTTTTGGGGTTTTTTGGGGGCTACGTCGCCATGGTCACGGGAGAAAAATAATGCAGGGGGCGATAGGCGGGTTTTGATATATGTCATGCCTGGGGGATCGTCGACCCCTGGGGGAAGAAAATTCTTTAAAAAAAATAATAACTAGACTAAAATTCCTGAAGAAATTTTTTAAAATGTCCCCACACATGGCGCGGGCCCCCCCGGGGGGCCATAAGGGCCCCCCGTGCTCTGACCCTCTCCTGCCGAAAAACGCCCGTGGTCCTTCCCGGTTAGGGGTTTGAAAACAAACACACCTTGTTTTCCCTTTACATAAATCAGAGTTTGGGGGTTTTACTGGAAAGGATAGTCATCTCCCAGCTTCCTGTGGGGAAAAAGTTCCCCTCAAATTTGGGGGGCTTTTTTTTAAAAAAACAGACTTTTATTTTGGGAAACAGCCTGAGCTTCCTGTCTGTGTGTTGAATAAAAGGGGTTCCCCCTCTCTGTATCATCAGCATTACCTTTGCATCTTTCCCAAGACAGGGCCCCTTTCCCGTTCAAATACCACACACAAAAGCTCTCTGTCACTTGCTTCTGATTATGAGCTGACCTTAATCACCTCTTTAAAAAAAAAACTATAAGAGTAAGCTTAGTTTTTGATGTGAATGATCTGTGGTGATGGAGGATCATGCATATCACCTAATTCTGCTGGCCACCTGCGGGCTTCAACACCCCAGGGGGCCCCCCTAGGGAAAAGTCTGGCGCCCTGGTCTTCCCCCCACTGGCTCTCACTGTGCCTTGATTTCAAAGCTGGTCAGACCCTCCCGAACCCCTCTAAAAACCCCCAATGGGGTCATTTTGGGGTTTGGCCCGTGCGGCAGGGCTGGAGGTTTGGGCGATGTAAATTTTTTTCTCTGCCCCTCAAAAGGCCGGGGCGGTTAAACACAAGGGTTTTTCCTGCTTTCTCCCCTTTTCCTCGAAAATTAACATTGGGCCCAATGGAGATTTTTGGAGGTGCTGCCCCAATTGGGTCTGGGCCAAATCTAAATCTCAGAGCTGGGACACATTCACCCGGACAAATTTCCCTTTTGATTAAAAATTTGTCGTGGATAGCTACCCTCCTCCGTTTAAAAAAAAAAAAATCTGGGATTCTGAAACGCTCTCCATCTGGTGTTGTTTTCCTCTAGTGCAATAAAACCCCCATGTTAACCCTGTTTTTTGAAGATTTCATGGTCTGGAAAAAGTTGAAATGTGAAAAATATACATTTTTAATTGAGGAATTTTGAATATTTGCCAGGAAAATTTGCCTTTGAAAGGGGTTGAATGGGTTTTTTGGTGAAAGTATGGGGGGGTTTTAAATGTTGTTACCCAAAAAAAAAAATTTGAATTCCCACCCTTTCCCCCTTCATTCCTTTGGGGCATTTTCGGTTTTTTGGGGCTGCGTCGCCCTGGGAGCGGCGGAAAATATCCTCATGGCGTGGGCCGCGTTTTTATATCAAAACCTGGGTGCACCTTGGGGCGACCTTAATTCCCAAAAAATTTTCTATAATAAAAAAAATAACTAGACAAAAAAATTCTGAAGAAATTTTAATATGTGCCCCACATGGCGCGGACCAGGGGCCGGGATTGAGCGCCTGATGCATGTGCCCTCTCTCCCGAAAACCCCATCGTATTCCCGGGTTTGTTGAAAACAAAACCCAACCCCTCGTCTCCTGTCAGTTTTTGAAACAAACACACCTTTTTCCTGTGAAGATCAAATCAAGTTGGGCTTTTTTTTTTGAAAGGGAAATCATCTCCCCACCCCGAGGAAAAAGTTACCCCCCGAAGTTTGGGGCTTTTTTTTTGAAAAACAGACTTTTATTTTGAAGGGAAAAAGCCTGACCTTCCTGTCTGTGTGTGTGAATCAATGATGTCACCACTCTTTTATCATCAGCACTGACCTATGTATCATATCACAGACAGGGTCCCTTCGGTTCAAATACCACACACACACACAGCTGCTCTGTCACACTATGCTTCTGATTATGAGCTGACCTGTCGAATCCCTCGTTAAAAAAACTATAAGCAGTAAGCTTAGATTTTGCATGTGAATGATGCTATGGTGATGGAGGATCATGCATATCACCTAATTCTGCTGGCCCCCCCTGCATGGCTTCAACACCCCCTGGGCACTATGGAAAATCGCAGCCTGGTCTGTCCCACACTGGCTCTCACTGAATGCCATTGATTTCAAGCTAGGGCAGACCCCTTTGAACTCCTCTAAATAACTCCCCACCGTAGGCGTACAGCTTTGGGGTTTGGACCGTAGGCAGGAGCTTGAGGATGTGCGATGTAAATTTTATGTCTCTAGCCACTCAGAAGCCCCCTCAGCGGCGGGGTTTAAACACAAGGGGGTTTTCCTGCTTTCTCACGCCTTTTTCCCCTGAAAATTAACTTGGGCCCAATGGAGAATTTTGGAGGTGCCGCTAATTGGGGGCTGGGCCAAAACCAAAAATCTCAGAGACATAGAGACACTTGCCTTTCGCCCGGGACCGAATTTCCAACGTTTTGCTGTAAAAATTATGTGGGTTGGAGTGGGGCATGCCCTCACAATCGGATTTGAAAAAAAAAAATCAGCGATTCGAAACTTCCCTCTAGGTGTGTAGTTGTGCCCCACTCTGGTACTTAATAGACACCCATGTTACTCTGTTTTTTGAGATTTCATGGTCTGGAAAAAGTTGAAATGCTGAAGAAACTATACTTTTTTTTAAATAAAGATGAATTATGAATATGTTGCCAGGAAAATTTCTGCGTTTGAAGGTTGAATGGAATTTCTAGGTGAAAGTATGAGGAGCTGTGACTGTTTGTTCACTGAAGAAAAAATTAAATTTCCCGACCCTTTCCCCATTCTTTTCCTATGGGACTTTTTTAGGTGGTTTTGGGTCAAAGGGTCGCCATGGTAACAGTTTTGTGGAAAAAAGTAATAGCCATGGTGCCTGATCAGGCATACGTTTTGATATATCTCATGCCTGGGTGCACCTTCAGTCGACCACTTAGTGCGAAGAATGTCTATAATAATAAAAAAATAACCCCGTCCAGAATACTAAAAAAGCGTTGCTGGCTAAAATACAGTGTTTTATGATGTTTGGATGGATTTTTGGGATTTTTGGTTTTTTTATAATTTTACATCATATATGTTGTTTTGGACCTACAAAAGCATTCATGGCAGGCTTAGCCTGCGGAATCTACCTAGAAAACCCCCCCCAAAGGAATAGTAATATGTGCGCCCGTGCTCAAAGGCTGGCTTACCCAAACCTTGCTTTCGGACGAGCATAATAATAAAAGAAACCTGTCCTGGATACTAAAAAGCGCGTTGCGAATACCCTCCTGTATTTTTTTGGATGGTTTTTTGGGGATTTTTATCATTTTCATCAATTATGTATTTTTTTGGACCTACTTCAAGCATTCAGGGCCCTTAGCTCCATGAATCTTAATTCTGGAACCCCAAAAGCAATAGTAATTTTGTGCCGCCGTGTTTAAGGCTGGCTTTAGTTTAACGCGGGCACATAATAATAGGAAAAAAATAAACCTGTCCTGAATACTAATAAAGCGTTGCGGGCCCAAAACACAGCGTTTTTATGTTTTTTGGATGGTTTTTTGGTATTTTTGGTATTTTATCTTTTTACATCATATATGTGTGTTTGGACCTACTACAAGCATTCATGGCAGGCTTGCCTGCATGAATACTAAACATGGGAACCCCCCAAAGCAATAGTAATATGTCCCCCTGAGCTAAAAGGGGCAAAGCCATTACTATTCGGCTGAGCACATAATAAATAGGAGAACATAGGTGTAAATGCTTGGGCATTCCACCAATAAAATAAGGAAAGAACATAGGTGTGAATGTTTTGGGCATTCTCAACCTAAACAATTGCTGAAGCAATTGCGAGTGTGAATCCCCGACTGACTCCTTTGCTGAATGCTGCTGAATGCTGGAGTTGAATGTTTGAATGAGAATGAATGGTATGAATTAAAAATTTTTGAAAATAAAAGCTGAAGCCAAACTGCTGAATGCTGGGTTGAATGTTTGAATAGAATGAATTGTATGAATAAAAATTTTTGAAAATGAAAGCTGAAGCCAAACCCTGCTGAATGCTGGGTTGAATGTTTGAATGAGAATGAATTGTATGAATAGAAATTTTGAAAATGAAAGCTAAAAGAAACTGCTGAATGCTGGGTTGAATGTAGTAGTATGAAGGTTAAGCAGAATGAATGTTGAAAATTATGAATTAAAATTCTGAATTTCAATTTAAAAGCTGAATGGTGAAAATGTTTGAATTTTATTCAAAGTTGAATGTAAATGTGTGCCTGTCCCAGATCCATGTTGCAATGAACACAGAGCAGCTTGTCGTACCTGCTTGTTTCCTGTGAAGACTCAATCAAATTCTGGACTTTTATTTTGAAAGGACAGTCTAGAAAACTTCCTGTGAGGAAACAGTTACCCCTCTGGAGTTTGACCTAATTCTGCTGGCCACCCCTGCATGACTTGGAGCCCCTTGGGGGCCCCCCTTAAAAAGTCTGACCCGCCCTGGTCTGTCTGTCTGTGTGTGTGTGATTGATGATGTCATCCACTCTGGTATCATGAGCATTGATCGATCAGAAGCCTGTATAAGCCCCAGGCAGAACTTGAGGTCAACTGCCAGAGCTGGGCCGTTTCCATGGGGCATTCTCCTCCCTCTCCTGCTAGCTCTGTCCCCTTTGACTGCCATTCATTTGAACTGGGGTCAGACCCTGCCGAACTCCTCTAAAAAAACTCCAAAACCTAGGAGTCAGCTTGGGGTTTGGACCGTGGGCGGCAGTACTTGACATCTGGGGATGTAAATTTTTTGTCTCTAGCCCTCAGAAGGCTGTGCGGCAGGTTAAACACAGAGGTTTTTCTGCTCCCTCACGCCTTTTCCTCTGAAATTAACATTCCCCGTCTATGGAGGGATTTCTGGAGGTGCCCTTTAATTAAGGGTCTGGGCCAAAACTATAAAACTCACAACCACGAGAGCACATCCTCTGTCGGGACAAGATTTCCAACGTTTTGATGTAAAAATTGTCAGTAAGGGTGTCACGTAGCCCTCACAATGGTTAAATATTTTTCAGGCCTTCAGACCTGCTCTCCACTCTAGGTGTGTAGTTCTCCCACTCCTAGTGCACTTAATGACACCCATGTTAAAAAATTTTGAAAAAAGGGGGGG
>JAQQSB010002053.1:0-43170 GCA_029721515.1 Synanceia verrucosa
TGGAAAACTTTTACTATTAAAGGAAATTTAATTTATGATCAATAACTTAAAGATATTGTTCATAAATACATAATTTGATATTATTAATGATTGACTAATCTGCTCTACACTATTTATGCTACAATGTAGTGAAATAGTTTCTGTTCGTAGTTTAGTCATGTAGTTTGTCAAATAAACATCTAGTTTGATAAAGAAGTTGGTTGTTTGATTTGTGTGTGTCTATAAAGCAAATTGAATCACTGGACACGAGGTCCAAGAATCTCAAGAGCTGCCTTAGGTTAAGAGACCCTATCGTATCAAATCTGCAAGTTTTCCCTGTTTCCACAAAACTGGATGGTGTCTGTGTGAATCAATAACTTATAGTCGGGGAGCCAAAGTCTCAAAATGGGTTGAACTCTGACATGGTCTGCCATACTTTTTATTTGTGTTTTTATTAATTTTGACCCTAAGGACCAATATTTGGAGGGTCTGCTTTGCCGGAAATATCGCGAAAAAAATTGTGGCCATTTTAGTATGTGTACCCGCTATTTTGGGCAAAATTTAAAAATGAAAATTTTCCTGAAATTTCAGGTTGGGTAAGCTGTCAATAAATGCATTCTACTGGCAAAGAACACATAAAGTGATTGGGTTATTCAGAGAAAAATAATTTTAAAACACATTTTTACATAGATTATCTTGGCTCAATTTAATGCAAAAAAATAAGGCGTTTTTCAATTTTTTCAGATATTTACTTTTATTTCCATTAAGAATCAACTATTCCCCAAGTAGGGCTGGGCATCATTTTAATTTTAACGACCTGATTCCACTTCTGATTCTCTTTATTCAATTCCGGTTCCTGACGATTTCCTCATTCAATATTTCAAGAGTGCAGGTCAAAAAGCCTTTGATATTTTAAAATGAGTTTAACTAACTATCAAAGCCTTTCTGAATGAAATAGTCTGACCTTTCTTCATCAATTTTAATTTATAAACTTTTTTACTTTTTATGAACTTCACTATGAATTCTCTACAGGGGTGTTTTCTTTTTCTAAACTACAATATAAATGTTAAATTTATGAACTTAAATATAGATATTGTAAATTATGAATACATTTTCACAGGAGTACACTTAGCTTTATTTTTGAAAACCGCATGAAAACACATGACACATGAGTGTATGATGCTGCAGATACTTAAACATGCACGTGTTCTCCCACTGATGGGCCTAACCTGGTGCAGAATATCAAATAAACAACAAGAAACAACTTGTAAAACCTGTCCAGATTATAGCAGGTACTGTATAAAATCAGAAACAGTTCTTGTTTAGGAAAATGATCATATCTGCCTTCTCAGGCAGGATGCGTGGAGTGTTCTGGACAGATAGTGTCTCCTGCTGTGGAGAACACACGCTCGCTGGGTGTAGAAGAAGCTTGAACACATAAATAGGAGAAAGCGAGCTCTGACAGCAAAGGATAAGTTCTTTGCTGGTTCCACCACCATGCAGCAGGGTCCTCAGACATAAGGATTGGTGGAACTTCCTGGTATATCTGCAGCTCTCTCCACTGCGTTTCTTGATGGACATGGAGCTCTGCTGTGACACTATGTTCTGTGCTCCTTCCTCAGCTTAACAGCTCCTCCAGTGGAGTCTTCCTGGGCTGTTTGCAGGGAGGCTGTTGCTAAAAGCAAAACAAAAGGTTCATCAGTAACATCACTAAAAAAAGGGAAAACCTCCATTAAGAGGCATGATCATTATTTAAATTGAAGACCTATATAATATCAGTTCATACACTTACACTTTCCTGCTCATCCTCCTTATCCTCATTCTCAGACTGCATGGTGTCCCCATCAGCTCCACAGTCTTCCTCTGTTGACTACAAAGCAACATAATTAGCATTTAGATCTTAGATTCTAATGGCTGAAAACGACAGTTATGCATGATTGACATATCACCTGTTCAATCAGCTTTCTGGATCTGGTCCCAGATGGTGTCATCACCCAATTTATGTTTAAAGCGTGGATCCAACGCAGTGGCCACTTGGAGAAAGTTCCTGATCTCATCATTCTGCAAACATATTTGTTTGTTCTTTAAATGTTTTAACATGCCACAGGATATTTCTATTCTTCAACAATCTCTTTCCAGGATACCTGCCTCAGTCTCTTACCTGGTAGCTTGGATAGGTTTGTCCAAACCTGTTGTTTCAGGTTTGACACAAAGACTGTGTCTCCATCTTTACAGCCAGGTGTGCCTCAAGCTTTTTGAGGATAGGCAGAATCTGTCCGCATGTGGGACTCTTTTTTGGAGGACACACAGAGTGTCGAGGTGTAGAGGACCTTCATCACGCTGATGAAGTCTTCAGCTTTCCTAAAATCCTCCTCAGTTAGCCGAGCAAGTCTGTGTATGAAAAAGAATTAAAAGCACATAAATAGAAGTTAGAAATATTTTTTATTTTTCTTAACAAACACCAACCATATGCACTCCTGCATTAGCACATTCACTCTAATACTGTTCTCTAAATTTGTATTTTGTGTATTTTTTTTTTTGTCTAAGCTTGTCTATATATCGCTACCTGTCCCTGTCCATATTTTTTCTCAGCCGTTGATCCAAGCTGGCTGCTTGAATTGCAGGGTACTGCTCTGTGAATCTCTCCAGCATTAGGTACAGAGAGTTCCAGCGTGTTCTCACATCAAGTATGAGTGAGTGTTGGGGCAACTCTGATAAAAACAAGAACATCAATTTTTATGTCAATTAGCAGATGCTTTTCATCCTAGGAGACAAAGAATATTTTTGTAAAATTGGACTCGAATACTTATACAAGTACTACTCTGCAGAGCTCATAAATAATAATAAGATCACTCAGACATATAAAGTCATTACGAGTCAGTGCACAACAGTTAAATAAAGTGAACTTTGTGTGTCTTACGTAGAAGTTCTTCCTTCTCTTGAGAACCACCTTGGCCATCGAAAGCACCTCTTCATCCCACACAACAATGGTTCGGACCTTTGGCCACCCACTGACTCACTAAATTTAGGGAGTATAGACTTTGTGCTGCTAGATTAAGTGTGGGCAAACAGCACAGTTTCACAAATTGCAGGCGCTAATAGCCACATCCATGTCAGCAGCATTATTTACAGTGATTGCTACAATTTTATCAAATATGCCAAACTCTGACAGAACATCACCTATTTCCTCTGCAACAACAGACCCGGTTTGTGCTTTATACACAGCCTTTGTTTTAGCACTTTCTGCTGCATTTTGCCCTCCTCTATGTAGTGTGCTGTGATGGTGAGGTAGTGGTCCTGTGTGATGCTACTCCAGCCATCACATGTGAGTGCAGCAGAGCTGACTTCACTGAGCTCTGTAATTATGTTAGACTTTCAACCCTTGTACCATGATGGGATTAATGTGTTTGACAGGTAGTCCCTGGAAGGTGGTGTGTATTTGGGGTTTAGAGTTTTCACCATGTCCCTGCAAACAAACAAATATGCAATGTTGCTGTTACTGTTTAGCTCAGTGTCAATTAGCTTAGCTCTATCGCTATTACTTAACTAACCTAAACGTTGGTGATTCCATCTCTGAAAAGGATGCAGCCTTTTCACGCATGTGTGCAGTGACCTTTCTGTGGCACTATTCCTTTCGTTGTAACCGACATCTTCCCCTTTGCCGCTATGGTGAACGGAGTAGGCTCAGCACATCGCTGGAGTCGTGGAGCCACCAGCCTGGCTAACGTTAGCAACCTCAGGCCATAAATTGTCTATGTAAAAACAATGTGGGCTAATCTGTTAGCTGCCTCAATGTTGGCGCAAGGCATATTATTCATTGTATATGTATTGTTTTACTTATCGGATTCGGGACTGCAGTGCAGTCAATGCGGTGCCACGCTGGGGGTCGGAGCCGGAGCCAGAGGAGGAGGCAGCGGAGGACGGTCAGTAACGCGTCAAAGACGGGCACTCATTTATGTCTACTCCATGAACTCGGAGGAGGTGCTTTTTCATGTTCGTCAGGCACCCTCCTATGCACGAAATAATCTTGTCGCAAGTGTTGCATTTTGCAGAGACTTCGTTCTTTTAGAAAACTGAAGCCACACTTTAGACCGCCGACGCTTGCTATCCATGCTGGACTCGCCGTTAAGCAAACACTTCCGTAGACGCTTCTTCGTTGGTGTTCAGTGGCTTCTTCTTCCAGTCGGCGGGCTGGGTATTGAAATTAGGAATCGAAATTTAAACTTTGAACGATTCGGGAGAATCGGAAACGTAGTCCTGGTTCCAATCGATACCGACACTCCAACCCAACCACCCCCAAGTAATGACATCAGCCAATATGCCATTCTTTTCACCAACCAGTAAACTCTTTCCACAGAAAAAAATATAAAAATCCAACCAAACTCAAGGGATCTGTGATGATTTCCCTACTAGCTAGCGATCAACAGGCCCAGAACCTCAATAGAATTTTAGGCTACTCTCAAAATTCCAAAAGGCACACTCAATATTTAACATGGTTGTTAATGTCCACATTATTAAACATCATGGCCTAGCCATCTTTTTAATTTCAACATAACTCTGTTCTCCCAATGGAAATGTGTGTGTGAAATGTGAACACGAGAAATATAATACAACAAAATTACGTCATTATGTCATTATTTTATTGCCACAGATGACAACTATTACAACTTTTTACAACCCTGTGAAGTGGGATAATCAGGAGGATGACACACTGCAGATACTGCTCTGGGGATAAACCTTCACTCTCACCACCTGAGGAGACAGCAAACAAGACTGGCAGGGTGGGTTATACAGCAGCGTGATAGAAGATGCTCCCTCCCTCCCCTCTCTAACATACATACACACACGCAGCCTACTTACGTGTCCCTGTCTTCAAGTGCAAGTTCAATCCTTGAACATCTGTTGGGGTCCCCGGTGCAGAGACAGGCAATGCCACACTTCACATTGGCTCTTGCACAGGAGCATCCTCGGGCACACATGCTTTTCTTGCAGTGGCAGTATTTGCTGAGTTTGAGTTGAGATGGTTTTGCCTCTTTCAGCATCATGGTTGGCACCAATTTGCCATTGACAAGTTGTCTCCCAAAATCAGTGGCAGCTGGGTAGGTTGGCTGAACCATGTGTGCCCGCTACACACAGCCAACTGATGCAGAGCTCGGTGAAGGTGTAACAGGAAGGCATCTTCAGTTGGTGGAAGGCAACGTATGTCTCCTTTGATGCTCACAAAGAGATGGGCTCGCAGTGCATCTAGAGTACCACCAAAGTCACTCCTGTCATAGAGTGACACCATGTATTGCCGGGCTGCTGTTATAACCTCTTCCTGAACATCCAGGCTTTCCTCAGGGTCACCTGTGACTTGCACAGTGGCAGAAGGTCTGTCAGGTGTTTAATGGCAGTTGTGTAGGGGTGGTATCTGGGATGAGAAATGCTTGGAATGAACTCCATGTTGGAGCAGGGCAACTTGGTTTCAAATCCTCCAATAGTGCAGTAGGGCAGCTATGCACCAAATGCCAAAGGACGCCAGGTGGTCAAGAGGTTCTGCTAGACACACAGGAAGCTGAGGCTGTGTTTCAACTCCAACCAAGGAGCGACTCTTTTGACGATCTTTTTAGACTGAGGAAGCTGGGCAACTTGTCCATTCATGGCTAAACACTTCCACCTTCCTGTCTTCCTCCAAGTCATGAACAAAGTACAGGTTCCGCACAACTGCACTCTCCTCCTCATAGACCTTTTTGGCTTTTAATGCCATAGACATAGACTTCTTTGGCTTTGCTGCGAAGGTTGAAAGTTTAATTTGGGCTACTTTCTCACTGCCGGTTCTTTCTTGCTACAGCCAGTGCCTCCAGTCCTTTTTCACGAGCACAGATCAAGTCAGCAGATGTGGCTTTGTGGCCTGTTGAAATGTTGATCAACTCTTGCACTTCATATGTGTAAGGATTGATCATCTGATTGTTGATGACATCTGTTATTTTCCTTACACCTTCTGCCTCCTTTGCATCTTGGCTGTCCTTGTGGTGTTTGGCATTATCCACATCCAGGTGAGCCATAGACTTTGTCTGCTCTGACACAGCTGTCTGACACAGCACAGAACTGGAAGAGCTTTCAAGTATTTCTCCATGGCTGCTGGCTGCTGACTGATGCCAGTGAAGAGTTTTGTCTTGGCATCACGGTTGTAGGTTTTTTCCAGTGCCATATCTGTCCAGACACCATTAAACCGTCTTTCTGTTTGACATACAGTGAACTTCCCATCCTTGAATTCCCTATAGATGTTTGGGGCCAGTGTGGGCAAGCTTCTCATAGCTTCTAGGTAGTGGGGCAGGCAGGATATGTACTTGTAGTGGCCAGCAGCTACAAGGTATGGTAACATCTTTTCCACTTCAGCCAGGTGTTCCTCCCACAGACCTGCACGCTCAGCATGGATGAATCGTTTAAGAATCATCACCATATCCATGTACATTAGCCATAGCTTTGTGGTAGGTGAGGTACATGATTCATCAAACTCAGCCATCAAACATAACAGCTTTTTCAGTTGGTCAGTTGCATCAGCACACACAGAAGTTGCCTCTCTACGTCCTCTTCTGACAGGGCATCTAGGAGTAGCTGGACATTGTTGCTAAGCACACACATGTACTCCAGGTCTTTCTCTTCATCAACCAACCATCTGGCAAATGCTTCCCAGTGTAGGGGCAAACATCGCTGCATACACCATATTGTGGGTGTGCAGCATTGCATAGTAGTCTTTCCCACTGATGATTTTGTTTGCTGTTCCACGGAGACAGACATCAGCTTCAACCATAATGTCTTCAATTCCAGTTGACTGCATCAAATGCCCAATGGCTCCAAGGAAATTCTGAGCAATATGGAAGCCACCCATGCGCAAGATAAGTTTTGCATACTTGTCTTTGTGCTTCTTTGCAGACTCAGAACCACTTCATAAATTGCTTGGTCACATGTGATGATGGCATACTCTTGACCAAGTTTTCTTGACACATCCATGCAGTACTGAACAGACTGTTCAACCACGTCTGGGTTTGTTGGTGACTTGGGGAAGAAGGGACCATAGCTGATCAAAGTCGCAGGGGTGGTATCTGGGATGAGAAATGCTTGGAATGAACTCCATGTTGGAGCAGGGCAACTTGGTTTCAAATCCCCCAATAGTGCAGTGGGCAGCTATGCACCAAATGCCAAAGGACGCTCAGGTGGTCAAGAGGTTCTGCTAGACACACAGGAAGCTGAGGCTGTGTTTCAACTCCAACCAAGGAGCGACTCTTTTGACGATCTTTTAGACTGAGGTGGCTTTCCTTAGTTTGAAAAGGCTGAGAAGATTCCAAGGCTGTTTGGCGTGTTTTCAATAGAGGTAAACTAATTGTTGGTGTGGGGTCATCTGGATTCTTGTACTGGAATATGATGTGTGTCGTGCTTCGTGCAGTGTTCGTCCATCCTTGTGTGTACTCCGTGTACTCTTGAAGTCAAGGTTATCAAATGCAAACTGTGTGAATCGTCCAACCTTCAGGTTCATTGGTATAAAGGCACCATCTCTAGTTGTCTGCTCTTCAACTGCCATTGCCATTGATGTAATATATCTCTGTGTTTCTTTGTAGCTGATACTGTTCCCAAATCTATTTAGGAGTGACACAGTCGACTTGCTTCTGGTTTCCTTAAGGATGTGTAAAGCTGTCCCAATGTGTTTTGGTGTTGAGATATTGGCAACTGCTTGGCAGATATCCTGGGCAAGGTTGAGAACTTGTTCTTGCTGCTTAGGACTGACTTTCACACGGTCGTCCTCACCTAATTCTGAGATGCATCTGTTATCATCCATGCTAGATGGTTATACAGGTTAGAGCTAACTCTTCGGGATGCCTCCAGGTATGATATTTCTATCTGCAGTGACGGGTCTTCAGCCATACTTCCAGGCATCTGGTGACTTCCACTGGCTTGAGCCATCCTGGCTTCTCTTGCTTCCTTCAGGGCCTGCTTACGCTGGTCCAGGAGCTCTTTCCAGTATTCTCTTTGGCGGTGTTGTAGAAAGAGACTATGGTGTCATCTGGTGTCAGCTCATCATCACTTTCTTCTTCATACTCTGCCTCTTCAGTTTTATCCTTAAGTTCCTTTAACTTTGAGAGCATGCTGCCAACTTCAATCTCTGCTGAACAAATCAGGCTAGAACATCCTTTCTGTGGCATAACCATTATTTTACAATTACCACCTACTTCATAGTGCCTTCTAAGGCGGGCAATCAAAGACTGAGATCTGTAAGATGTAACATTGTGAACTCCATGACTTTCCAAGTATTTACGGAATTCATCCCTCAAAGCTGTAACGAAGAATATGGCATTGTCTTTGAAAAGGGACTCATCTATCCGAGATATGAGTTGGTTCAGTGCAGCATCATATGGAGTGGTGACAGTAGTCGCTTCCTCCAGAATGAAGACGCTTTGTCAGGTAGTTGGTCATGCATTCCTTGTGGTACCGGAAGTCCTCAGCAATCATATCAGTACACGTTTCCATCAAGACCACGAATCTTGTGTAGCATCTCTTCATCTTCAAGTTTGTTTGCCGATCAAAATGAGGGATCTATTGCCCCTGGTTGTGCGTGCTCTTCCACAAATGAAGCACTCTTCCTTATGTTTGGTGGGTTGAGGCATTGACATACGTGTTTTTTTAGTAGGTCTGCTGCTGTCTGGCTCAGGATTAAGTTCTGCTTCAAATAAAGTGCTTTCTTGCTTTTCAGCTTGTTTCCTCTTCTGGTCAACAGTTTTACGATTTGTGTACATCGCACGACATTGTGTGTGCCATATAGGATTTCTCCCCAGAAAGTCACATTGAGGTTGCAGGTCACTGTCAAGTCTGTATGAGACATCATCCTTTCTGTTGGTTACAGCATATAGGAGGGAAGGATAGCCTTGACTTGTCAGTTTCTGAAGAGGACCAGCATCACTATCTGTTTTCTGACATATCACGCAAGCATTATAGAAGTTGGTACTGAGCAGCTTTCTTTCCAGCTGCTTGGTTGAAAACACGGCTCCATCCTGTACTCTTCACTCTCTTGTCTCCTCTCCAATCCACCCTGCTTCTCTCCACTCTTCTTCCTCTCCTATTCTTTCCACTCTTCTTTCCTCTCCTATCCTTTCCACTCTTCTCCTCTTCTACTCTTCTCTACTATTCTCTCTGTGCCCTCTCTTCTTCTCTCCGGTTCAGTCAACTCCTACCCATACCTCTTCACTCCACTTTTCTTTCCTGGTCAATTCCCTCTTTTTCCTCCACTATTCTTCTCTTGTTCAGTCCATCGTCCTCTTCACCCTTCTCTCCTCATTCCACTCACCTCTTCTGTTCAATCCTCCACTCTCCTCTTTACTCAACTCCCTTTTACTGTCCTTTCCAGTTCCATACACTGAAGATAAAACAGCCATATATTAAGGTGTTGACAATATTTATTTGGTAAAATCAAATCACTTGTAATACATATATAATCATATATTATATGTTTTAAATGGTTATTACAAGTTAATGAGTTCCATGTTAATAGTTTGGCTTAAACCATTTTCAATAATTATATCCACTAACCCTAAATATCATGCACTAACAGCTAGCCTTAGCATGCTAAGCTAATAGCTAAACTAAAGATATGCTAACTTGATAAGAAAGACCAGAAGCCAACATGCGAAATAATATCATTTGTATTTACTATGGATTCAGTCCTAAATTACTTTTGCTGTAATATTTAGGAGATACATGTTTAAAATTCAGGAAAAACTGGGTACATAGCTATCTAACTAGTAATCAAGTATAGCTGCTATAGCATTAGCTAATTAGCTTGCTAACTAACAGATATGACTAACTAGCTCCAGATATTGATGATATGTATATACACATCTAAATATATAAATTATAAATAAAAAAACACCCTTAAATGAGATCTTTGTCGCGTGCAGACAGTGGACTGTATGCTTTATAACAATTCAGCCATAGCCATAAATAAAAATAGTGAGTTGAAAGTAAAGACTAAAATTTAGAGCTTACACTCAGATAAAATGGTTAACATCAGGTGCAATCACTTCTGCCATTATTGTGTGTGTGTGTGTGTGTGGTGAGAGAGAGAGAGAGAGAGAGTGAGTGAGCAGGTGTTACTTTATAGTTATGGGGACATACATTTTTTCACACAGTCACACTGTGGGGACTCCTCCATCCATATGGGGGATGATACGCAGGTCCCCATGTCCCAGCTGTTACATTTTAGGCTGAAGGCATTGGAGAACATTTACAATGTTAGTGTAAGCTTTAGACTTTGGTTAGAGGTTAGGATTACATGGATGCGTGGATATGGTTAGGGTTAAAGGGAAGTGTCTAGAAGCCATGAATGTAAGTCAATGTAATGTCCCCCACAATACATGTGCGTGTGTGTGTGTGTGTGTGTGTGTGTGTGCGTGTAAGTGCCATAATGTTAAATATTGAGTGTGCCTTTTGGAATTTTGAGGAATAGCTCAAGATTCTATTGAGGTTCTGAGCCCCTGACAGTCGCTAGCTAATTAGGAAACCATCACAGATCCCTTGAGTTTAGTTGGATTTTTATATTTTTTTCTGTGGAAAGAGTTTACTGGTTGGTGAAAAGAGTAGCATATTAGTGATGTCAGTACTTGGGGGAATAGTTGATTGCCAATGAAATAAAGATGTAAATATCTGAAAAAAGTGTAGAAAACGCATACTTATTTTTTGCATTAAATTGAGCCAAAATCATGTAAAAATGTTTTTAAAATTATTTTTTTCTCCTGAATATTTGTCACCACATGTGTTCTTTGCCTGTAGAATACATTTATTGACAGCTTACCCAACCCACTGAGGATTTCAGGAAAATTTTCATTTTCAAAATTTTTATTAAAAATGATGGGTACATACACTAAAATGGCCATAATTTTTTTTCAAATATTTCTGACCAAACAGACCCTCAATTATTGGTCCTTAGGGTCAAAGTTAACAAAAAAAAACACAAATAAAAAGTATGGCAGACCATGTCAGGTTCAACCCATTTATTGAGCTTTTGAGACTTTGGCTCCCTGACTATTAAGAGTTATTGATTATAAATACTGATGTTATACAAATGAATGACTGATTATTCATGTGCTACAGGGAGCGTCTTGTGCTCAGTGATCCCTGTCAGCTTCTTTCTGTGCACTCATCAGCTGTCTGCCTCCACTGACTAGTTGTTCACTGCTCTTGTAGTCATTTCTGCAGTATTGAGCTGCTCCCTCTGCAGGGAGCTTACTGACTCCTACAAAATAAGAAAAGTCAAGGCTGCATTGTATTCCAACATTTATTTGAGTTTGCATGCAAAGTGTAAGTGTACTCTCATTCCATGTTAGCTGGTTGGACTAGCTACCCTTCCTATTAGCGCTGCCGCTGTGACAGTGGAGGGTTTGACTGAGCAGAGTTATAAGTGCTTCAAGTACTTATTTGTGCTGAAGAAATTCTGATTCACAGGTTCTGATTGTCCCACCGAGGAGGCGATACACTCCTCTTTGTAAGACTGCAGCTGTCTTGAGAGGGACAGAGATTTCCCCTTCTCCATTGCTGGTTGTGAGACTGAACAAAGCTCACCTGAACTGAAAGGTCATTCTGAGAGGAGTGACTAACTCGTCCTCCTGCTCCACTCCCACTCCTGGTCCACCTGCTCACTCATGATCCACCTCCTCATCCACCCTCCTGCTCCTCCCTACTCTGATCCACCTACTCTGATCCACCCACTCATGCTCCACCTACTCCTGGTCCCATCCTCTCCTTGCTCCACCTACTCATGATCCACCCACTCCTGGTCCCACCTACTCATGCTCCACCTACTCCTGCTCCACCTACTCTTGCTACACCCTCCTGCTCCACCTACTCCTGCTCCACCCTCATACTTCACCTACTTCTGCTCCCACCCTCCTGGGTCCCTACTCATGCTCCACCTGCTCTGGTCCACCTCATGCTCCACCTACTCCTACTCCACCCTCTGCTCACCTACTCACAGATCTCACCCTCCTGCTCCACACTCATGCTCCACCTACTCCTGGTGCACACACTCATGCTTCACCTTCTCCTGATCCACCTCTCCTGCTCCACCACTCTGCTCCACCCACTCATCCACCCCTCATGCTCCACCTACTCCTGATCCACCCCACTCATGCGCCACCTACTCACAGTCACCCCTCCTGGATCACCTAATTCTACTCCACCTACTAAGTGATCCACCACTCCTGCTCCACCCTCCATGCTCCACCTATACAGATCCACCTACTCTTGATCCACCCACTCATGCTCCACCTACTCCTGATTCCATCCACTCATGCTCCACCTACTCATGATCCACCCTCATGCTCCACCTAATTCTACTCCACCTACTCATGATCCACCCACTCCCTGCTCCACCTACTCCTGCTCCACCCACTCATGCTCCACCTACTCCTGATCCACCTACTCTTGATCCACCCACTCATGCTCCACCTACTCCTGGTCCATCCCTCATGCTCCACCTACTCATGATCCACCACTCCTCATCCACCCAAAATAATCATAAAGGTTTCTTACTATTAACTGTAAGTGATACTGAGTAAAGCTTCTACTAAACTGGCATTTATAATACATCATTCAATCTAAACAACTAAATAGTTCATCAATTTTTAATCTACCTTTTTCCTGTCAGCTCTCAATTGTCAAAACCACTTTCTTCCAAAAAACCCAAAACAAAACAATTTCATTGATTGGTTATCAATCAATGACAACATGATAGTCATCAATGACTATCTTGAACGAGTGTTAACATAGATAATTTATCAATGACAGCTCTGCAGTCTGCAACCCATCAAACCACATCAAGCCAGCCAAGGCTACGCAAGGGATTTTATTCTTATACTTTTATTATGTCAAAATAAAGCCTGTTTAACAAACAGGATTCTATAAATGTTAACAAACACCCGGGGGCTTTTATTTTGGGAAATTAACACAGGGAAAGGCTCTCTGGGAGTAAAAGCTGACACTTGTCAGAAGCCAAAATGCACTGTCTACACCCAGCAGAGGCAGCAGATGTTCCAAAACGAGTGCAGGATTGACTATTGTAATCATTTCACTCATGGTGATGCTTATTTAATACTTGCTGTACTAATAACTAATATTAGTTTCACACTTATAAATGCACTGACAGATTTAACAGCTCTGTCGTCTCTGCCAGCTCAGACTAGCAAGCTGGTCCTAGCTGCACTGTGAGTGTGTGAGTGCGCATGTGTGTGTTTGTATGTATGTGTGTGTGTGTGTGTGTGTGTGTGTGGGTGTGTGTATGCATGTGTGCGTGGGTGTGTGTGTGTATGTGGGTGTGGGTGTGTGTGTGGGTGTGTGTGTGTGTGGGTGTGTGCATGTGGGTGTGTATGCGTGGGTGTGATAAAGAACATCCTGTCATCACATGATCAAATCTGAAGTCAGCTATTCACTGTGATTAAGAACATACAGTAGGTGATTTGAACTGAAGTAGAGAAATTCAAATACAGTATAAGGCACAGAAAGTCATAGAGATATATTCAATATAACACCATAAAAATATATTCAGTATAAGATTTGCTTTGTGGAAATAACTCATTGCTTGTGTTTTTGTTTTTCATAAAAAAACAACAGTGACATCAAATTATCAAACTGTCATGTAAAAGGTTAAATTTCTAAAAATAATTGAATGTTTGGTCGTTTGAGCCACAGGTGGAGTTTAGCTGCTGCAGGAGACAGAGAGGAGCTGCCCCCTAGTGGCTGAGATATGTCACTACATTGAGTCTATAATATGGTCAATACAAATATTTTTAGACAGTAAACACTACACAATAGCCTGATAGTTATTGTTACTAATGATGGACTTAAACATACTGAGATAGTAAACACAGTTTCCTGCCTTCATTCAGTATATATAGTCCACATCTGAGCTGACCTCACCTGGTCCACACACCTCTCACCAAGTGGAGAAGACCCAACAGAGACTTTACTTCCTCAGGAAGCTAAAACAAGCTGTCCTCCCTCAAAACCTGCTGATGAACTTCTATCAGTCAATGACAGAGAGCCTCCTGATGTTCAGCTGCTCGGTGTGGTTCAGCAGCTGCACAGTGGAGGACAGAAGGAAACTCCAGCAGGTGGTGAGGGTGGTGGAGCGTGTGATCAGGACCACACTTCACTCAGACTGCTGTCTCTGTGAAATCTGACTCTGAACCTGGTGCAGGTGTTCAGCAACATTCTAGAAATCATGATGTCATCATGTATTTGATTGATGTCTCAAATGACATCATGTTTTTTAGAATGTTCCATTCTACTCTGTTTCTATTTGATTCTGTTGTTGCTATTGGATACCAGTTTGACTATGTTTGCAGATATGAAAAACTTTTTCATAGGGGTGCCCCATGGGGTATATGTGAATATATATATGAAAAACTTATTTCTGCTGATTCTTAAAATATGGCAAATAAAGTTCACTAACAAATGACACATGAATATCTTTAAACATGAACAGTACACACGAGTAATCTAATATTTAACATAGCAGACTATGGATTTTTCATTTCAATTTTAATTTATTTATATTCATTTTAATATTGTAGTGAAATTAATAATATAATAGTGAATATTATCAGCAGATTTTTGTTATTTATTTTAATGTGAATAAATATCTTGCACATGTTTTGTAATTTAATTCTGGGACTAGCATCTGTGTGTGTTTTAGTAATACTAATCTAAAATACTATCAATAAGATTCATACAAAATTTGATTAAAGTCAGCATTAGTGGATTAGCCCTCTTGAACACGACAGCCCCCTAAACATGCGCTGAAGTGATTAAGCCTCGTTTGAAGTAGCGTCACCTTTAACATGAGCTGAGCCTCAGTGGAGTTAACTTCAGCAAGGCTTATACAACCTTCTATTAGGCGCGTGAGTGGAGTACATAAGAAGCCCAGACCATGTGATTGTCGAAGAGTCGGGCTGATTTTTACAATAGTACAGGGCAAAAAATTCTTTTGGATCTCTACAAAGAGTGTAAACCGACAATAACCAAGAAGGGAAATGAACAGCGTGGCAGGAACCACTTAAATGCGCAAGTTAAATTTTATAACAATGCTGAATGTCAATATCATGATAAACATGATAAAACAAAATGTCATGGTTATAAACCTTTCAATGCCGCATGTTTAACTGCAGCAATCCAACTTCCCCACTGTTTCCTGCCTACGTCACACTACCTTATTCAATTGGAGTGCTTTAATGATAACTTATTTTCAATTTAAAATCTTAATACAATTATTTCATCGTAGGCTATCGAAGTTGTACTTTGAAACTTCTAGGGCTACACAAACATCTGTTTTTAAAACATAACTTGCATCTTTTCACCTCAACTGTGACAACACAGCTTTCCGATGCAACTTACGATGCATCGTTCCAACTAAGCTTTTGGGAAACACTTGGATCGTTCAACGATACATCGGACTATGTTAGTTGTAAACATCAGAATTTGCTTTGTTCGGACAATGCTGTTGGGAAACAGTTGGGTCGTAGATCCAACGTTCGAACTTAGGAAGTAGTTAAGGAAGTTTGCAACAAATGTTTTGGGACACGCACCCCAGCTTAGTTGTCTGTCATGGTGAAAATGTGTGTGTGGAATATGTTGGCAGCAGATGTTGGAGCATAGCTTTGTACAGATAAATAATGATTTGTATGAGTGCAAATGCTCGCTGGTAGTCAAAGATGTGATCCATGATTGTTATTTTCCTTGCTGTGACATATGCTTTCATATGGCCTTGTTTTCATTTGGTGGCAAATCAACACCCTCTGTTGATGACGCATCATGGGTTCACTTAAATGGTATGAACGCTGGTCATTCACCAGTAAGCACTTTGGTTCCCAGTGTAAGGCCTAATAATGCCTAATAATCCAAGATGGTGATAATGAAATCTCAGAGCGATCAGCCTCAAACCAATGGGTGAGTAATGACTCTGTTCACTATTTATACACAAACTATGGTAACAACATTTCTGTGGTTATTTTAACTGAGAAACAATATTAGTAAGCATGAATAATGTTTGACTGTTGTTAAATTAAACAGCATGAAATACTTTTGATAATACTACTTGATCACAGATCTTCTAGAGTAACACATGGAAACAGATGCTTGGTTGAACTCTTTACAAACAGATAAATAGAGTCTGTCTTGATTTTCAGCCCACTCACCATGACAAGCTGCAGAAGGCAAAATCCATCCATTTTCTACCACTTATCCTCACATAGGGACAGTCTTAGGGTGAAAGGCAGGGTACACCCTGGACAAGTCTCCAGTTCATCACAGGACACATAGAGACAGACAACCACTCACACTCACACTCACACCTACGGTCAATTTAAATTAGCCAATTAACCTAATCCCCCTGCATGTTTTTGGATGGTGGGAGGAAGCTGGAGTACCCGGAGAGAACCCACGCAGACACGAGGAGAACATGCAAACTCCACACAGAAAGGCAAGATAGCATAGCGGCTAGTTTACGTAGCGTATGTGAGGAATTGTTAGAAAAATGGTATTAACATTTAGCTAGGTTGTAGCTGTATAATTAATAGAGTAAGTTTGAAAAGCTGCAGGCTTGAGTTGAATCTCTGTGAGGTTGTACCATCCCCCACAGGAGAACACATTCAGGCATGATAAGATAAGCTCTGTTGAGATGTGAAGGATAATGTTTGTGTGATCTTGTTATGCAATCAGATACACTTGCACTTTTTACTAATTATGATGTGTTTTATCATTTCATTCTGTTAATATATTAAATGCTTTATTGCACATAACTCATTAGATTTAGTTTAATTACAACCTGAGGGCACATGGTCTCTGACAAAGAACAGGAAACACACAGAGTGAAAAGAATGTGGGGCTGGGACAGGAAGGGGTCTTATCTCTTTATTTGGTTGGTGATGTCTCTAGTAGGTATATATTAACATTTCTAAGTCTGAGGTATCGTCCAGAAGACATCCAGCACTGAATATCAACCAATGAAGAAGAAGAACTGATGACAGCTGACCTGAAGACGACACCCAGAGCAGAAGTGAAACTGTATAGCAAGGCAGAGCGCTATAAAAGCTTCAAGGGAAAAGTCAGCCAGCGTTCTGAACTGCTGAGGTCTCTAAAGCTCCTTTCACACTGCATGAAAAACCCCCCGTGCACTGTGAAAGGGTCGAATCGGCATTTTGACGCTGGTCAACGACCCGGGAGTTTATCAGCTCGGATCGGATCGGCTTCAGTGTGAAAGTCGACTCGCTATTTACCCGATGACGTTGATGTATCTGCCTGTCGCGTTCTGCTTTGGTCACTGAGCAGCCTGTCAGGCTGTCAGTGTGAAGCTGCAGAGGTGATTGTTCTCCTAGTGCATGTTTTTCTTAAATTGTGTTTATTTTACCTTAAGTATGTATGTTGTTTTTGTAACATGTGAATCATTTACATTACAGTGGACTGAATCGAAATAAACAAATGCATGCTACCACTCTGTATAACTTCTTGCCGACACACTCCACTGCAAATTTACCTGTGAATTACCACACAATGATAACAATCATATCTTTTACTGTTATAATCCTTATACCAAGCAAAGTTTACACACTACACTTAAACAAGCTACACTCTGCCACAGATAGCTACACTAATGAAGTTTCAAAATCATAACAAACTTTATAGTTAGACCTTTGGCTTAGCAATAACACTCCCTCAAAGAAAAATAGTGCTTTCTGCCATAACAGACAAATGGCTTCCTCCAAAGCAAAAAAAAAAATGATTTATTAAAAAGATAATCAAATAAGGACATAAGAAAAAGTAAAACTGACCGCAATGTTTCAATTTGAACTATCAACACACAGAAAAGTGCACAAAGTGTAAAAACATATACAGTTAACTTCCTGACACGAAGAGACAGTCATGTGCAAAATGTCTACAACTGCTGTTTGTGGGCCTTGGCTTCAGCAAATGCAGCCCTGCTGTCAAACTATAAGGGAGGGGCCCCCTCGAGGGGGATTTCGACAGCAGTGTCATTGAACTTTTCCATCCATCCATTATCTACCGCTTATCCTCATAGGATCGCGGGGGGCTGGAGTCTTTCCCTGCTGTGTTAGGGCGGAAGGCAGGGTACACCCTGGACAAGTCTCCACCTCATCGCAGGGCTGTTTATGCAATTCACATCACTTTTACACCACTATTTTATGAAGACATATCTTGTTCTGCCTTCATGTCACTGTTTACCTTTACCTTACCTTACCTGACACTTTTCTCCATCCTTGCCACAGGTGGGGATTGAACCTGTGACCTTTGGCTCCACAGCAGATATCCAGGACTAGAACACTCCTTCCTTCTCTCTCCTCACAGAAAAAGTATGACATCATATAACATATCTATTATAAGAGTGGAAAATTTCATTAGCATAGAAAAGAATGACATAATATAATGTGTTCTGTTATATTAGCATATGGATTGGTATGAGGTCATGAGTGACATCACTCAGAATGTGCAGATTGCACAGAGAATCCAGGAATATATGGGCGTTTAATATTTTCTATTCATGTCTTTCAATATCTTTATTTTTATTTCTTTATTCATGTGTGCCTTTAAGCAGAGAGACTCTCCAAAATTTTGTCATGTGTGCATAAAGACAATAAAGACTCTTGAACCTTGAATTAGCAGTCCAGCAGGACAACAGATTAGCAGTGCATGGAGTCAACCATGTAAACTTGTGTGGAGCACAATGTTTGGCAGCTCATCACCTCCAACGCGGCAACTTGGCAGAGTAAAGTAAGCTTTTCTGCAACAAGGATGTGATTTGAACTTGCACAGCATAATTGATCTCAGCCACCTCGTCTACTGTATCTGATGAATTACAGTAGACGTCTGATCCAGGAGACCTTCAAGACTCTGGAAAAGTATGGGATGATATGATCTAGGTGGAGCTACATGGCACCACTCTATACAGGGGAATTAGCTCAAATGGTAGAGTGCTCGCTTAGCATGTGAGAGGTAGTGGGATCGATGCCCACATTCTCCAGAACACTTTATTTTCTATCTTGGCTGCTATGAAGTGATAGTCCCATTGTTCAGATCCCTTTCATGCAAAGACTTGGAAACCTTTTTTGTAACCACGTCACAATAACATAATGAAGCATGTTACTGTGACGCCCACTAGTGAGGTCACATGTGGGGTATTGATTTTTTCTTATTGATTTAATTTTCAGCCATAGATTTGCTATTTAGAACACAGTCACAGGTATTATTGTGGGAATGTGAAGTTGCTATGTGTTTCCATAACAGTAGGGGGCAGTATGAGACAGTGGCATAGCTTCAGCGGTGCAGGAATACAGGGGAGGCAGGCGCTCTTGCTCTCATTGTATTTAGGAAGCTGAAAAGAAACTCACGTCACGTCTCCGTCTCTGTTCCTTCATACTGTTTTACAGGTTTGTGAAGCACAACACCATTTTAAGTGACTGTATTTCATATGTGAACGAAACATGTTTGGTTTGAGAACAGAACTGAGGCAGTAATGTAGAAAACCATCAGGCCAGTTGAATAAATACAGTGTTCTGAGTTACAGCTATGGCGGTAATGCTACCAAGCTAGCGGTTGGTACATCACTAGCATTGGGCTCCGTTCTTACATGTGTTAGTTAGGTTAGCTACGGTACAGTATTTCCACTATGCCACTATAGTATTCTGTTAGGTGTTATGTGGAAAAGCCACCTTATTTGAGTGAAGTCGTTGGATGTATTTTAATGTACAGTTGGTGTATGATAGAGAGACACACACATTTGTTTGGGTGATCTATGTTGTTTCTCCAGTGGCTATTAAATGTTAACCAGTAGGGTTTGATTAAGAGAGGTTTTCTAAAACAATAAATGCTAATTGGTAAAGCTTTAAACTTTAAACTTTAAACTTTGGCGGTGTGGGAGAACTTGTTAGCGTAAGATTAAATGTAGTCCTTTGCAATCACAATAATATTACAGTGGAAAACTGTTTGAATGGAAGCCTATTAACAGATCTTTGACTTAATGGCCACTAAAATGTTTTCTAAGCTCACAATGTCCAATATTCAGAATTCAATATTCACATATGAAATATTTTTTGCCAAGCGGAGCTAGACAATCTTGTGCCCGTATGCAAATTAGCCATGTTTTTTTTTATTAGCCATTTGCACCATATGCACGTCTCTGTCCCCAGTTATTGTCTTGGAAACCCCAGTCCTTGACAAACGTGCACTGATTTTATGTTGATACATGACCTTTATTCAGTTCTTTCCTTGCATTTTAATGCACAACTTGCATTGCATAGGCTACTGCATGTTGAGAAAATGTATATCTGCACGGTCTGATAACAATCTCCCGTGTCATTTTCACAGACGGCAGAACTCGCCTGCTACCTGACTGAATGAATGAATGAATGAGGAAATCAAATAGTGTGTGTGAGGGAAAGAGGGTGGAGACAGAGAAACACAAGGTTCACTGAGAAAAACCTGGTCCCGACCAGGTTAGTTTCATAGAGTCTGTTACTACGGTAACTGACCGAGAGCTTAAGTTACCTCTCCTTGTGAAACAGGCTAGAGTTACCCCTCTTTCTCTGGTTTAAGTTACCTCCTTTTGTGAAACGGAAAACTCAGTTTCCCTCATTTCAGCTGAAACGGGTGAAATCCATCTTCAAAGACAGCAGGAGAGGCTTCATTCTAGTGTTTGGAAGGCAATATGTCCATATATTCATTAATATTGTCACTCATATTTTCACTGAAATACAGAAAAAAACGTCACAGACTTTTTCCTCATCCCACAAGTTTAATAAATGATGTTCTTCAATAAACTTTGTGGAAAAAGAAACGCTCCTGTCACAGAATGCTTCAGTGATCACTGTAAACACTAGAAAACAACGAGCGACTCATTTATTAACCAGGAATTAATGAGAGGCGTCTGACTGGACAGCAGTGCAGCAGTCTGCCACGTAAGCGTGAACACCACGGTGAGTCAATGACTACGACAGTCTTGTAGTGTGAACACGGCATAATTTAGTGAATGTTACTGATCACAAATCCAGGTGACTGTTTCAGATTACTTTAGCCGGTTAATTAAACACATAAACCATCGTCCGTGGGTGGGCTCGAACCACCAACCTTTCAATTAACAGCCAAACGCCCTGGCCGATTGCGCCACAGAGACTTCATAAAGAAATATTAGCATGCTAGCATTAGCCCATACACTAAACACTACACATGATGAGCCTGCTAGTTATTGTTACTAATGATAGACTTGAACATACGTCACCAAACAAAGTTTGGAGGAGATGGAGCTCATCCTGTTCCAGTCTGGCTGCCTTGTTAGGACAAGATCTCCTCAGCTCTCTGTTAACCTGCTCTGCAGTGATGGTGGTGGACAGAGGACTAACACATCAGTCCCATCTGGTCTAGTGGTTTGGATCACTGGTTTTCATGCTGGTGGCTGGGGTTTAACTCCCTCTAGAGGAATGACTGTTTTATAGCAGCAGTAGCTCAGTCTATGGAGACCAGAGCCGTATAGAGAGAGTAGTGGGGAGCACAGGAAGCTACAGCTAACACAGTTGATGGACAGCTATCCTGAAGCAGACACTGTTAAATATATTTTCTTTACAAATTCCACACGATGAAAACAGTCAAGCCTTCAGGAGTACAAGGGTGAAAAAGAGAAAAGACGAGGAGAAAAAGAAGGTCAAATATTGAAGTATGTCTTCTAATGTTTACATAACAAAAATATGACAATTTGTTTCAACTATAGCTAGCTAGCGAAGTAGCGATAATGGTACGATAAAATATTTAAAGATAAATAACACGCCAGTGTCTTTTTATGGAGATAACTGCTCCTTCTTTGGATGTTGTGGTTTCTAGACTCTATGTTGTTACTAGACTATATGTTGTTCATTGGACTATCGAAATTAGTGCAATAACGTGGATTAATCCAGCATCATAATTAATATCATAAAAAAATCCCTGATATGTATGACAGGGATATTGTAATTTTTTGAACAACACAATCATCTACTGTATTTCAATGCTATCTTTAGTAAGGACCTCTGATTGTTTGAGGCAACTGAGATTTAGAAAATTGCAGAATATAATAAGTTATTCAACAGTGTTGTTTGATAGTTGTTGTTTCAGAATGGCAGAGTGGTTTAAGGCACCTTGTTCAAAGACTGAAGTCCTTTCTCTGTAGTGGGGCTTCTGAGCTCTGAATAGGAATGTGTTTTCAATCCCACTTCTGATGTATTTTTTCTCCAATTTTCTTGTATTGATATACTGTAGGATAGCATCATTTCACCTCCATCCTCTCCTGGTACTCAAACAGTAGATTGAGTACATGGTGAACCTGGGGTCTGAGGAGATGGAGCAGGAGCCCTTGATGATGTGTGAAGTCACTGCAACTGGTCTGTGGTCAGTCAGAACCTTCTGGGATGAGGCAGGATGTTTTTGGAACTTTTTTAGTCTCAATGTACAGATACATTGCAGACTTTGTTGAAACTGTCTTTTTGACCCATGATGGTGGTATAGTGGTGAGCATAGCTGCCTTCCAAGCAGCTGATCTGAGTTTGATTCCCAGCAATCACAGTCCTTTTCCTCCAGTGATAGTATAGTGTTGCTTTTATTTTGTCTGAAAGTAAGCAGGAGAGTCATGTATGGCCTACATTTCAGCAGTGATTGTTAGTATGGTGGTTGGTTGAGCTGTTGTGGGGGATGTAGATCAGTGGTAGAGCACATGCTTTGCATGTATGAGGTCCTCGGTTCAATTCCTTGCATTTTCAACACTTCTTATGTTCACATTAAAGGAGAGGCTCTGTTGTCACTCACTGTACGATTTGAACAACACAGATGCTTCCTTCTGTAGTCATGGAGAAGAACTAGAATACACTTCTGAATGGGTAGTTTTATTTTGAAAAACTCCCAGACGGGAGACATCAAACATAATATGAACCTTGTGAGAAACAGAATTAAAATATCACTTAAGTACTTCCAGTTTGAGTTGGCATCTATGAGCTAAGCATGCTGCAAGCTAAGCATATTCGTGCAACTAATCAGATGGATGCTAACGGCTAACAGGCTAAAGCTATTATGTAGCAGTGATCAAGTCTCCACAGACCTGAGGATGAAACTAAATGAAGAAGTTAACTACAGGGCTTGTTAAATGGTGTCAGCTGACTGCAGATCAGTCAACATCATGAAGACTCTGGTCTAAGAGACAAACTCTGGTTGTTCATACAGTCATTGTTAACTCATTGAGTGCCACTAACATATTTTTTACATCAAAGTGGTTTTTCGGCAGCAGGTCACTGATTGCGGTCTCCTGCAGCCTGTGAGTAATATTGGGGCTCCTGGGAGATGTAGTTGGAGCTTAAAGAGACAGTATACACCACATAAACCACATCACAAAAATTACATATTTCATTAACATAATAACTCCTCCCTAAGCTAAACAAATAATTACCTGTCTAACAGGAAGGAAACAACTTCTGCATCACTTTTCAGTCCCTTCAGATGTCTCAGTGTCTCCACTGATGTTCGCTCTGATTTGTCCTCTTAGCTTTATCCAGAGTTTTGTTGCAGCTATTTCTGCCTCCTCTTTCTTCTCTTTGCCTGTTTAGCAGGGTTAGCCGTCAGAAATAATGCTGGAAGTGATATTTTTGGCTGCGTTTTCACTGACATTGTTCCCTACAGAACAGATTGTCCTGTTAACTCTGTATTTCTGCAGAGGAGAGTGCTGGATATTTCCAGCAACAGTGGAGAGGAGGGAGGGACAGAGGGGAGACGTGAGCAGGATGAGACATGAAGGCATCTGATTGGTTCTTTCCATTTGTAATGGCAGGGATTGGTCAGAGTTTTACATTCCTGCAGCTGCCACAGAGGTCTGATTCTTTTCATTCTTTTTTAAAAGGACCATTTCACCCAATATAACAAAAAGTGTTTCTGAACAGAATGACAGAGTATAACTTTACATTTGGAGATGGTTTTGGTGAAGACAGATAAAATCTTAGTTGTTTCAGGTCTCAATGGCAGATGAAAAAGGTACCCTCAACAAAGCACTGTATTCAGTCTGAGTACCAAGTTTAAGGTTGACATGGAACGTGGAAAAGCTGCATTCTTAACATTGGACTCATGCTTAAATTCAGGTTTTACCGAGATTTGAACTCAAATCTTTTACCGGCAAACTTGAGTCATTTAGTAGGCTAAACATTCACGGAGGATGTGGAAACTCAAGAACTTCTTTTGAAATACTTGTTACAGACAATTGTTGAAATGCATACAGACATGCTGCCATCTCAGACAGGTTGACAATGCAGCTTCTGAACTGGGAAAACCCAACACAGTGAGAATTCTTGACTTTTCTTTCCTCATAGGATGTTAATAACAACAACTGCATTGCAAAACTCATACTGTCAGGAGTGGGATTTGAACCCACGCCCCCAGAAGAGGCTGCTACCTTAGCGCAGCGCCTTGGACCGCTCGGCCATCCTGACTGCCAGAAAACATATTTTGGTTGAAATTTTGATGAATGTAACTGTTCAGTGCACTGCCCGTTGCTCTATGAACACCATCGACTCTAACTTCAGCTATTGGAGGTCAAATGTCAGTGAAAACTCATTTCCTGATGAGTACAAGACAGAAGGCAAAGTGTGCGTCCATCATGTAACTCAAAACTGTTTCCCTCGCTGTCAATACCATTAAGTTTGGAGATGTTTTTGGTGAAGACAGAGAGAATCTCAGTTGCTTCAGGTCTCAATGGAAGCTGAAACAAGGTGCCCTGAACAAAGCACTGTTTTCAGTCCGAATAACAACTTTAAACCTGACATGGAACGTTGAAAAGGATGCATTCTTAAAGTTGGACTCATGCTTAAAAACTGGAGAGTTGAACTCAGATCACTGGATTCAAAGCGCTAACCATTACACCATGGAACCAGACCACTGTTTGCTTCCTTCTGGGTCTGTGTAGACCAGGGGTGTCAAACTCAAACACACTGTGGGCCAACATTTAAAACCTGGGCAAAGTTGCGGGCCAACAGTGATATTAATTGAAAAATTCTTCCTCTAACAGTGAACCTTTTCATATGGGCCCAAACAAGTTGTGCTGAAACACTTAATAAGGAACAAGCAAAGTTTAATACTATACTATATATAACTTAATATTGCACACATGCAAAATCGAATTTCAAATAAAAAAAACATATCAATAGCATTCATTTCTTACATAAAATATACATAAAAATCACATGCCTCTTTTTTTGTTTGCAGTTTTCTGGTTCAAATTTCAACAATAACCTTTTTCCACAGGCTAATAATACATTAACAAAAATAACAATAATAATACAATTAACTAGTAATAACATCCTTCAATGAATGTGAAACCATTCAATCCCATGTCTTGGAGTAGCAAGAAAAAGTGCATAAAGGAAACGTTAACTATAGCTCAGTTTGTCTGTCTGTTTTTCTGTTTGCTACACACTCATCTACTCGTCCCAGCCAGATACCTGGCATCTCTTTTTGGACGCTAGTAAGTCAATGTCTGGGCTCAGGCTCTGAGTTGAGGAAATCCTCAGGATCGAACGAAGGTGCTCATCAGTCAGTCGTTTCCTGTGAGATGTTTTGGTCATCTTCATCGAGGAGAACAGTTGCTCACATAGATAAGTGCTGCCGAACATGGAGAGCATCTGAGCAGCTTCGGTGCGGAGCTGAGGCATTGTGTCAGGGATGAAATGTGGAAACTGTGAAGCGCCCACAGCATCATACTTTGACTTCAGCGTGTCACTACACTGAAGTTCGATCAGCTCCATTTGGAGGTTGGTCGGTGCGTTTTCCACTTCAACTGCAAATGGATTACTGAGCAGTTCAAACCTTGATTTCTGGATATCAAAGTCGGCAAATCGCCGGGTGAACTCAGCGCCAGTATGCTGAGTTTTTCTGCAAACTCTGTGCGTGGGAAAACGACAGTAGAGAGCTGCATTTTCATGGTTTGGCAGCAGGGAAAATGTGTCAGATTTTCTTGCAGCATCTGATTCTCCCACAAGCACAGCTTCATTTTATAAGCCCTCACTGCAGCGTGCATGTCTGTGATGATGCGGCCCCGCCCCTGAAGCTGTAGGTTCAGCGTATCTAGACTGCTCGTGATGTCACACAGAAAGGCCAGTTCACAGAGAAACTTTTCCTCCTTGAGCTCTGTGTCTTTCCCTTTGCTTTCCAGAAACTGACATATTTCCTCACGCAGCTGGAAACATCTGTTCAGGACTTTTCCTCGGCTCAACCATCTCACCTCTGTGTGATACGGCACGCCTGCGTATTCGAACCACACTCCTCCAGAAATGCCTTGAACTGGCGGTGATTCAGACCTTTCGCTCTTATAAAGTTAACTCCTCTTGTTACTGTGGTCATAACATGTTCCATCTTTAGGCTTTGCCGCATAGTGATTCTTGATGTATGATGCAGTGATAAACAGTTAGCTCACCTGCACAGTTCTCCTCCCGCATCTTCTCCCGAAACCTGCCCACCAGTCCACTTTTTAGACCGCACATCGCTGGCGACCATCTGTCGTTAATGCCACAAGTTTTTCTAAGGGCAGCTTCATGTCAGTGACACATTTGTAAACCTCTTCAAAGATTTCCTGGCCTGTGGTTGTGCCATGCATCGATTTTAATCCCAGAAGTTCCTCCGTCACACACAGATTTGAGTCAACTCCACGAATGAAGACTGACAGCTGGGCAGTATCAGACGTGGTCACAGCTCTCATCTACAGCCAGGGAGAATGCCACGAAGTCTTTGCCTTTTCCATCAGCTGGTCATATAGATTGGTGGCAAGCTCACATGTGCGATCGGGTTACTGTGTTTCTGCTCAGGCTCACATTTGAAAATGCTTGCTTTTTCTCTGGGCACACAAGGTCACAAACTTTCAGCATGCACTTTTTCACAAACTCTCCTCACTGAAGGGCCGGGAGGATTTTGCGATCTCCGCTGCCACAATAAAACTGGCCTTTACAGCAGCCTCACTTTGTGATGTGGCTTTTTTAAACATAGTCTGTTGTGAAACCAAACTTCTTTTCATCTCCTCTACTTTCTGGTGTCTTTGAGTCATGTCCAGGTCCTTGTACTTGTCCTGGTGTTTCGCTGTAGTGTCTTTTAATATTGTACTCCTTCGTTACAGCCACATTGGCTCCACATACAAGACAAACAGGTCTGTCTTTTATATAAGTAAACATATATTGTGCTTCCCACCTGTCCAGAAAGCTCCTGTTTTCTGCCTTTCTTTTCGCCATTTTTAGGAAGGGGGTAGCAGCTGGATGTCCCTATGACAACTGTCAACAGCGGAGAGTCCTGTCCTGATTGACGCGCCAAAACACCAGCAGAGCATTTTGGGATTAGTAGTTTTTTGCGATATATGCGCTATATAATACCAATGTCAAGGGCCAGCTATAGTAATCATTTGGTTTTGTTTTGCGGGCAAAATATAATTACACTGCGGGCAAAATTTGGCCCGCGGGCCAGAGTTTGACACCTATGGTGTAGACACTCTCTTATATGATATCTCCATGTTTGTTGTTGATGTTGTTCAGAGGGCAGAGAATAGGGCAGTTCTTTTATAGGCAAGGTGGGTCTTAG
Organism: Synanceia verrucosa; assembly: GCA_029721515.1. NCBI lineage: Eukaryota > Metazoa > Chordata > Actinopteri > Perciformes > Synanceiidae > Synanceia > Synanceia verrucosa. The sequence goes on from JAQQSB010002053.1 coordinate 27,634, forward strand.
TGGTTCATGTGATGGAAAGCTCCAGAACATTAGCCTGTTGGCTATTCCTAGCTTTGTCCACAGTTTATAAGATAGCTCACTTTTCAAAAATGTCACTGAAATGCATAATTTTATGTGAAACAGTATAAACACATTTTGCCTGCAATGGGGGGCCCATTGAAATTTCTTTTAATTTGGCCGGAAATCCTGGTGACGCCTCTGGACTCACTCTAAAGTTTTGTCAGAAGTTTGCAGTCCTGTGAAAGAGACTCTGTGGTACAATGGTAGCGTGTCTGACTCCAGATCAGAAGGTTGTGTGTCCAAATCACATCAGAGTGACTTTTCTGAAATAATAATAATATTGTAAATCCACATCATGCTGTAAATTTTATAAAATGCAAATATTACTCTTACTTTAAAATATTATAAAAAATAACAGCTAATGATAACTAATAGTTACATCAGTTAATTGTTAATAATTGATTTATTAAAATCTAAAGGTGTGTGGTTAATGCTACAATTACTTATGTAAAGAAACACAAAAAGAGAAACACCTATATTCATGTACAATAGTACTGCCATGTGATTGCTTTTTTAAAATCTCAGAATTTCGAAAATACACCAGCAATAATACACCACCAGTTTTACGGGTCATATTAACATTGGTTGAATGATCAATGATGTCAGTTGACAACAAGCCAACCAGAGTTTGTCTCTTAGACCAGAGTGTTCATGATGTTGACTGATCTGCAGTCAGCTGACACCATTTAACAAACCCTGTAGTTAACTTCTTCATTTAGTTTCATCCTCAGGTCTGTGGAGACTTGATCACTGCTAAATAATAGATTTAGCCTTTTAGCCGTTAGCATCCATCTGATTAGCTGCACAAACATGCTTAGCTTGTAGCATGCTTAGCTCATAGATGCTAACTCAAACTGGAAGTACTTAAGTGATATTTTAATTCTGTTTTTCATAAGGTTCATATTATGTTTGATGGCTCCACTGAGCTGTCTGGGAGTTTTTCAAAATAAAACAACCCATTCAGAAGTGTATTCTAGTTCTTCTCCATGACTGCAGAAGGAAGCAGCTGTGTTGTTCAAATGGTACAGTGAGTGACAACAGAGCCTCTCCTTTAATGTGAATATAAGAAGTGATGGAGATGCCAGGGATTGAACCCAGGACCTACATCCACCATGAGCTCATCATGCAGGTGTGGTGTACCGTGTAGCAGTCAGTGGAAAGTCTGCTAATGATAATATGAGAATGATAATATTTGAATCAAAATATCTGCACATATTAAAAGTGACATATATAGAGTTGACCTATATATACCTATATATATAGGTCTCAGTCCAACAATATTGTATTCAAAGTGTGTAAACTCAGCCCTGGTCCTGAACTCCAGCCAGTTAAAATCACTGTATTGAGCTCTACTGAGAACAGGCTGTTTCTGTGTCTGTACCTTTAAATAATCCTGAGCTGTGTCTGACCACGCCCCCTCTCTGGAAAGAGGAAGTGTCTCTCTCTCTCTCTCTCTCTCTCTCTCTCTCTCTCTCTCTCTCTCTCCTCTTACCATGTGCTTCTGTTTACTTCTAGATATGGCAGTGGCTAAAGAGGCTAACATGACTCTGCAGTGCATGGACAGTACAATTAACAGTAGTCAGTCACCTAAATTACAAATAAGTGTATAACACTAGCTTCAAATGAACCTTGTGCTCACAGAGCTTATGTTGAATGTCTCCTGATATTAATTACTCAAGGACCACCAGAACTTCTCAAAGTTTTGGACCAACCGGAGGTCTGGTTGGCGCTGCAGCTATTGCTGCTAACTGGAGCTTCGGAGCTGCTGCTGCAGTGTGAACCGAGCTCCAGACCTCCAGTAGCTGCAGTGCTAACGCTACAGGGTAAAAACAGAGTAAAAATAGTCTCCTGTGCTCACTGAAGCAGCCAACAACAGAGCAGCTGCCGTGCTTTGCTCCTAACTTTCTTGATTTGTTTGTGAAAGTTAGCGAGGGGGGGTCACAATCACAGTCAAATGAGCCAAATAGTAAAAAAATTAACATAAACATGTCAGTATTTATTTAGGTTAAAAACAGAACTCATTTGAATCAGCAGAATTATAACAAAAGTCTTCTTTTGAACGTTCTCCAAACATGTTACTGATGTTTATATAATTAGCATGGCGTACACCAAACATGTGACTAACAATCCCACGACAGAATCGTACTGAACTCTGTCGTGGGATTGGTTCAAAGGTAGTCATGTGTTTAGTGTATGCAATTTTTACTACACAACAGTAAACACTAGTTGTCGGTACACTCTATATATACGGCTCTGTTCTCCAAGGACTGAGCTACTGCTGCCCTGAAACAGTCATTCCCATTCTGGGAGTTGAAAACCAGGGGTCTGTTTCACAAAGCAGGTTTAGTGAAAACTCTGAGTCTGTTAACCCTGAAATAAGGGAAACTCTGAGTTTTCCATTTCTAAAAGGGAGGTAACTTAAACCAGAGAAAGAGGGGTAACTCTAGCCTGTTTCACAGAGAGAGGTAACTTAAGCTCTCGGTCAGTTACCATAGTAACGAACTCTATGAAACTAACCTGGTTGGGACCAGGTTTTTCTCAATGAACCTGGAGTTTCTCTCTGTCTGTCTGTTTCAACCACACACACTGTTTGATTTCCTCATTCATTCATTCATTCATTCAGTCAGCAGGTGTCAGTTTTGGCGTCTATCAAAATGACATGTCATTTCACTAATGATCCAGTGGATGAAGATCAGGACATTGCACGTGATAATTTGCATACGTGCACGAGATTTGACTGCAAAAAATATTTTGTGAATATTTAATTGTGAATATTTGACATTGTGATCTTAGAAAACATTTTAGTGACCATGAAGTCAGAGATGTGTTAATAGACAACCAGTCAAACAGTGTTCCTCTGTAATATTATTGTGATCGCAAAGGACTACATTTAAACTTACACACTGACCACGGCAGCATTGTTGTCCCACGCCGTCTCCCTCTCTTTTGCAGCTGCAGTGAAAATGGTGTTTCACTTATATGAGCGCATTAAGATTTCCAATTCAAGTGGGGTGAAAAACGCAGCCCTCCACTTCCCCGTTGCCATGGTGACTCATCAAATCAGGATTTCATTGATGCTGGCTTTTTATCGCTGTGGTGTACGCGTTTAACTGAAGGTGAAACTACTCCGAGTTGATTAAACCAACTCAAATAAGCTGATCTGGAACCGGAAACTCAGAGTTTTCTATCTCAGAGTAGATCAACTCAGAGTTCAGGGTTACACTCAGAGTTTGTTGAACCTGCTTTATGAAATGAATCCTAACCACGAGATGTGCCAGTCCTCTGCCCACCACCATCACTGTAGAGCAGGTTAGCAGAGAGCTGAGGAGATCTTGTCCCAACAAGGCAGCCAGACTGGAACAGGATGTGCTCCATCTCCTCAGATGGAGAACTGTTCTCTCCTCTGTCCTGTTCACTCTGTTCACATCCCAAACAGTTCATCAGCAGGTTTTGAGGGAGGACAGCTTGTTTTATCTTCCTGAGGAAGTAAAGTCTCTGTTGGGTCTTCTCCACTTGGTGAGAGGTGTGTGGACCAGGTGAGGTCAGCTCAGATGTGGACTATATATACTGAATGAAGGCAGGAAACTGTGTTTACTATCTGAAGTATGTTTAAGTCCATCATTAGTAACAATAACTATCAGGCTCATCATGTGTAGTGTTTAGTGTATGGGCTAATGCTTGCATGCTAACTTTTTCTTCTCAAGTCTCTGTGGTGCAATTGGCCAGCGAGTTCGGCTGTTAACTGAAAGTTTAGTGGTTCGAGCCCACCCAGGGATGATGGTTTATGTGTTTAATAAACCAGCTAAAGTAATCTGAATCAAGGCTGGAATATACTTCTCCGACTACGTAATACGTTATCTGACTCCGTAGCTATGGAGACCCCTCGAGTCCTCACAGTTCTCCGTCGTGATGCGTGTTGTGCACCCATGCAGTGAAATGCACCGCCTCGGAAAGTGAAGAAATTTGCCTTAATATTGCAGATAAAAGCAGGGGAAAACACTATTTTATGATTTAATTATTTGTGAGGGAGATAGAAGAGTAGAGCATTGGTTGCTTTCAGTATTTAAAACTCCTCTTCCTCTTTCTTCTCAACACAAAATCGGATAAGAGCGAACACAAACCAACAACTTTCAGTATGTTCTGTGAAAATATACCCCAGCCATAATTACTAAATGAGTTAAATGGATTTTTTGAGCAGGTTTAATGTGTTTGGTTTGCCTTTCACAAGGATAATCAATACTTTAGTTCCTGTCCTGTCTGCGCTGCTGCAGAGGCGACCTGTCTGTCTGTTTCTGTGTAGGGAGAGGGGCTGCATTTCACAGCAGGGTGTAACTAGAGGACCAATCACAGCCCTTGTCATCTCCGTCTTCCCTTGACGGATTGACGGACAGTTAAAAAAAATTCCTGCGCCCGGAGAGGATGGAGAGGCTCTCTGTCAGGCTCGCAGAGGGCTCTCCGTCTCTACGTATGGCACTTTACGGAGTACTATAAGTTGGCCTTCAGTGACTTGGCTTTGTGATCAAGAGGTAACCCTAACCCAGGTAAGATGGTTTATGTGCTGAATTAACCAGAAGAAGTGATCTGAATGAGTAACCTGTGTTGTGTGATCAGCAGCTAAAATCAGTAATATTCACTAATTTAGGTAATGAAGATTTAGAGAAGCTGTATTAAAATGCTGTGTTAAAATAGTCTTTCAACTAAGAGTTACTTTCATCAAAGTTATGGAGCAGCTCCTCTAAAGTTTACTGAGAACCGAGGCAGCTAGCTTAGTTAGCAGCTTCATCCAGGTCCTATGGGGGGGTGGCTGTAGCTCAGTGGGTACAGTGGTCGCTTTTCAACTCCCCTGCTCCACAACAAGTTGTTGTGTCCTTGAGCAAGACAGTTGCTCCCCAGGTGCCTTACTGTAGGCAGCCAACTGCTCCTTTATGGGATGGGTAAAATGCACAGGTTGAATTTCATCTATGTATCGCAGGGCACTTAGAGACAGACAACCACTCACATTCACATTCACAACTACGGTCAATTTAAATCAGCCAATTAACCTAATCCCCATGCATTTTTGTGGATGGTGGGAAGCCAGAGTACCCGAAGAGAACCCACCCATACACTGGGAGAACATATTCACACAGAAAGGCCCCAGTCGGGAATCAAACCCTTTACTTACTTGTTCTGAGGCAACAGTGCTAACCACTGCACCACTGTGCCCCCCACTGGAGAGATTTTAAACAGTCACAACTGCCGGGTCTTGGATTTGAATGGCCATGTTGACAAATGTGAGGAAACAAAGAAAGAAAAGTGGTTCCAAGTCAAAGGATGGGTTACATGTAGTGCATTGGAGTCAGATGTACTTATGCTGACCAATGAATAATAGTCAATGGTCAACATTTTCTTTCCTTTGCACAGCATACACACTCAAAGGCTTTGTAGTAGTCAGTACTTTTTTGTGTTTTCTATTCTAATTCCTCCTGGAGATTGATGACATTAATGTCGCTCCCTCTCACATGCTGAACTTGAGCTAATTCCTCTGTATAAAGATCCTAGCATACATTAGTTCATCATTGATCATGGACTGCAAATCTATTGTGCTCTGTACAGGTGGGTTCATTGTTGTTGCATTAATGTTCACATCAGTCTGCTGAGTTTACGTTATTAAGGTTTACGTGGAGGCTGTTTCCTTCTTGTAGGTTTCATAGTGTAGTGGTTATCATGTCTGTTTTACATGCAGAAGGTCCTGGGTTCAAACCCCAGTGAAACCATAGCTTTTCTTCTGTGGTGTACAGCAACAAACATATTAAAGGTTTGTGTGGACTGGTAGCTGGAGATGTGTCAGATCCTCCTCCTGTGCACTGCTGGGGTTCCCTTGAGCAAAGCAGCAAACCCTCAACTCCTCTGGGGTTCTTATATGGCAACCTCTCCCTCTGACATGTCTCCATTCATGCATGTGTATTGGTTATATATAAGTTGTGTGTTTTTAGACCCTTGTGTGCAGTTTATTTAAAAAAAACAAGTGACACTACTTTCTTCATCGTAGTTCATCTTCTATCTTAATTGTAATGTCACTGTAAAACCACAGAATTTTCTGATGACCTCATGCTGATCCATATGCAATGAGAAATTCCATAATTACAATAGAACACATCAAATCAAATCTCTGTGAGGGCAGAGAGGGAACATTTACTGTGGAGCAGAAGGTCTCAGGTTCAATCTCCACCTGTGACATGAATCTGCATAGAAGGGACTGAAGGTTTCTGTATTTTAACTCAATGCAGACTCTGTCCCAATTCCCATCTGATGTTCACAATCATTCCACATTCAGTTGCTGAACATCAGTTTTCTGATGGAGCTGCTACAGATTACACAGTGCCTCTCAATCTTCCCTTTCCAAAAGTGGCAATTTTTTCACCCTAATGAGCGATGGTGGTATAGTGGTGAGCATAGCTGCCTTCCAAGCAGTTGACCTGGGTTCGATTCCCAGCCATCGCAGGGGCTTCGGTCTTTGGTAAATTGAATAGTGCACGTAAAAATACCTTTTCTTGCTTACGTCCACTGGATAAGGTTCAAATTATCTTTATTTTTTGCAATATGGGGGCAAGGATGCAGTTGGTTGTCGTGGCCAAGTGGTTAAGGCGATGTCCTAGAAGTCCATTGGGGTCTCCCCACAGAGTTTCGACTCCTGCGGACAACGGTAAACTTTGTTGAATTTTGGGACATATTCACTACCCAGGTAGGCTGGCTCTCCTGTCCCTTCTTAGCTGCAGGTGATGGTGAAAGACCTTGTGAGGTTGTCCGACATGTTAACACCACAGAATGTGGTAGTGCAGTCAGCCTTCTCAAGTCAACAACCATCTCTGTAATGTTGTCGACACTGAAAGATTGGTAAACAAAATATAATGAGGCTTTTCCATTGATGTTTTTGGCCGCATCAAGTCAAACCATGCTGTGTTGACTTGTGTGACCATTACTAGTCTTAGCTCGCTGAATTTTGGCTGTGATTTCACCATATGTGGCCTGAAAGTTTGTAACGCTGCATTCAGACGTGTAGGAGGCAGAGTTGTCACAATACTGTGTAGCTCTTTGCACATCTCCTGCTGTAGTTAACATGCTCATCTCTGACTGGACAGTAGTTTCAATTGTCTTTTTTTTCTGATATGACTTGAAGGATGCCGTAGTCGTTGGTAAATTCAATGGTGCACATGCGAATACCTTTTCTTGCTTATGTCCACTGGATAATGTTGAAATTATCTTTATTTTTGTGATATGATGGCAAAGATGCAGTAGGTTGTTGTGGCCAAGTGGTTAAGGCGATGGACTAGAACTAGAATGGGCTCTCCCTGTGCAGGTTGGAATCCTACAAACAATGGTAGTTTATTTTGACGTAGCATAAATAGTCTAGAGCAGATTAGTCAATCATTAATTAATATTAAATTATGTATTTATAAACAACAACTTTTTAGTTATTGATCATAAACCAGAAATGGTCATAAAAGGTGAAGGAGAGTGGTGACACTGAGCTTCAAGTATAATTTACTGTTACCTTTAATAGTGGAAATTATCAAGGAGCCATCCAGTTTTGCTAAAAACAGGGAAAACATGATTTTGACATTAATTAATAGAGTCTCTTAATCTCAGGGTGCTACAGAGTTCTTGACCTAGTGTACAGTGATTCAATTGCTTTATATACCCACACAAATCAAATAACCAAGTTCTTTATAAATGTTTATTTGACAAACTACATGATCAGACTACTAACAGAAAATAATAAAATAGAAAATAATAGAATAATGGAAAGTTTAATGGGTGAATAGATGGCACTGAATCAATCCACAGTGGAATGAATGATTGAACAGAGGGAAAATTTAAAGGATGAATATCTGATTAATTAATTCAATGTGACCAGTTAAATTCAGTGGTGGTTATCTAGACCAAATTAAGAATCAGGCTGTTACCAAAATTTGGTTTAGGTTTGGTGGCGTTCAGCAGTTGAGAGTTTGAGAGGCATCAGAGAAGATTGTGAGTAATTTACTATTCAGAATTTGTTTAGCATTTTAGTGATATTTTACTGAGTATTATTAAGTTTGCTAGATTAAGCTTTCAATTCCAGCCGTTTAATTTAGCGTATAATCATCAAACTCTTCGATATCTGAGGATGTATCTTTGGATTATATCACCGTTCCTGGATGGATGGGAGTGAGGAGTGGATACAGGTTCTGTCTGCTGGATCTCTGCAGGCGACTTCGGCTTGAGTCCTTTCGTCACCAGTGGCTCTTTCGGGCATCTGTGGACATCTTTAAACAGCTCTGGACATCTTGGGTTGACATGGCTTGGCTGACTTTGTTTCCATCTCAGTCTCTCTCTTTTCTTTGCAGCATAGTCTCTGTGCCTTTGCTTCAGTCCGGGGGTGTCCCAACAGTTCAATATGACTGCTGTAGAAACTTTTCTTCTCTTGGAGGTTTTCTTCGTGGAGGCTGGAGCAGAGAGGACAGATGGTTTAGATGCAGGATTCAGTTTTTTAGTCATCTGTGGAGCATGTTGAAGTTTCTGAAGAGGCTGTCCCAGAGCCGGCCCAAGGCATAAGCTTAACTGAGCGCCTGCTTAGGGCCCCCTGGCCACTAGGGCACCCAACAAAATAAAAAGTTACATATAAAAATATTTTTTTATTTTTGCATGTATGTGGTGGTGATTTCTATATGATCAAATATATATTATTGTCCAAAAGTATGTCCATAATCATGTGAGGGATGCATTAGATTTCAAAATGTACAATTTTACATATTGACATAAGAGTTTTTACACTTGTTTTTATTAAAAAGCAAACATAATTTCCAAGTGTAATACGACATCTGACATTGTTAGTTTTGTTGTTTTTTTTCTTCTTCTTCTTTTCTCCATCCTGTGCAGAACAAGCACCCCATCCTCAGTGCCCACTGTCCCCTCTGTGTCTGCAACCACACATGATCTACCTGGTAAGTTAATTGCTCACTGTACTGCAGAACATTCTGATGTAAAAACTATGCCCAAAACTGTAATATAATGCCCTTATAGGTCCTTCTTTTTTAGTCATTGTCTATCTTTATTCACTTCCTCAGCAACTTCCACCAGAGCATCCCCTTCTCACCATGGATCAACACCAGCTCTGCCAGTTGACCCAGCTGAGTGGCCACCTTTTCTCTCAGATTTAGACAGGACTGAGCAGGTGATCAGTGGGCCACTGCCTATTAAGGAGAACTGTTCATTCCCCAAAAGATATGATGGCCAAAGTTTACATTATTGTTATTCCATTATTGTTAAAGTGGTTTGAGTTGAGTTGAGTTGAGTTTTGCACAGACGACACATTCACAGTAAGAACTTTGTCTACCTCATTTTTGTTACTTTCAGTAAGACTAGATGATATATCCCACCCCAGGCCACTCTTGTAGCTGGATGTGCTACCTTTTGAGATAAAAAAAACATATGTTGCACCCTGGACACCATTCATCATTCACTCACTGATATTATTGGTATTGTTATTGCATTGGTATCATTTTTGGTTCTGATAGAGCATACATTCATGTGTAAAGACAGGCTGACAATAGGATGTAAACACTGCCAGAGCTGCATTGAGTTTATTGTAGGTGTGTGAATGATCAATAATCAATATTGGCAGAAATAGAGGGCCCAAAATCAAATTTTGCTTAGGGCCCCATGGAGGCTTGGGCCGGCCCTGGCGACAGTGCACCACCGTGCACATATATACTTTAACAATGCTCTTTGATGGATTATTTGTTTGGCGAATTACAGAAGAAGCTTGGACAGATTTTAAAACAAGAGTTATTCTACTTATATCAGCATTTCTGATCAGTAGGTACAACTGCATTTTTAGTTTCCTTGATTTTTTTGAATGGAGTTCTTCATGACCCGCTTTAATCATGTTTAGTTGTTTCGCATTTCGTGCAGTTTGTCCAATTAGACTTACTGTAGCACATACTGCTGAGGATTGTGTTAAAGCACAAATATAAATAAATATAATTGAAATAAAATATAATATAGTTGAATTTAATAATATAATTTGGACACATTCAGCGGGTCGGATTAAAGAGCCCGTATTTTGAATGTGATAACATTGTGAAGTTAGCAGTAGAATAAATGACTGCTGACTGAGATGAGGGATGAGATGAAATAAATCCTGGAACGCAGCCTGGTCTGGAGCAGGCTGGCTCCACAGAATAAATCTCCATGGTGATTTATTCCATAACATATCCCTCTCTCCGCTATCCTGCTTTTGTGCACGGATAAGTTGAGCCAGGATAACCAAGATAGCCCGGCTTAATCCCTTATCCTAGTTTTGTGCAACGGACCCCAGGTTCCATTAGGTGGAAAAGGCACACAGCAACACAACTCATAGGTGTCCTGGATCAGCTGTCTGTTGTCCATCAACAAACACAACAGACGAGGTGGCCGAGTGGTTAAGGCGATGGACTGCTAATCCATTGTGCTCTGCACGCGTGGGTTCGAATCCCATCCTCGTCGTAGCCAGCTTTAATTTAACCTGCTGAATTAAAGGTGATGAATTGTCAACAACTGAATGAATTGTGAATCCAGGACAATGTGGAAGGGGATGAAGATGCTCAATAGCTGGTTTCAGACTGTCGAGCCAGGCCGGACTAGAGCCATCAGGGGGCGACCTCAGTGCTAATAAACCTGGGCTACAAACCCCATGCCCCGAAACCGTTGTTGTTCACACTGTCAGGCTACTAGCCCCTCTGGGTTTCACCACTATTTGCGATGGAACCTCTGCTCATGTGGACCGTCCTCATGTTGATCATGTTCCAATGGAGACAAGATGCAAGATGACGCATTCGATAAAGAAAGGAAGAAGCTGTTAAGGAGACTATGTGCAGGACAACGGCAATCAAAGTACAGCTATACCACATCGACACAAGGTTATAGAGAAGATGGCTCACTAACTGATAGGCTATTTGTGTACATTGTGAGAGTAGTAGGCTACGCAGCTAACAGCAAACACAGGACAAACTTTGCATTACTGCTTTACTTGGCATGGAACTGATGTGGCTTTTCCTTTTCCTTGACACTGCCTCTAGCCCTGCTTTGGCACCACTAAGATCATGGTTTAGGTCGGGCCACTAATCGCAGGCCATTAGCACCAAGACAGCCCAGAAGTGCCCCTCAGTTAGCACCTGACCCTGCAGCGAGAAAGCACTTAGCACTGGCAGACCCAGGCTGGCTCGGCTTTGGCTCGATAGTGTGAAACCAGCTAATTACGTCAGGAAGTTTTGTTTACTGTCAGAAGTGTGTTTCAGTCCATCATTAGTAATGTAATCCTCTTTTCTTGTATATCTTGGTTCTCCAGTTCTTCCGGGCTGTGGGCAATAAACGGGTTACAATATTTACTTCGTTCTCTTTTAATTTTGCACCAACACGGCAACAGTACAGTACAGCAACTTGTCAACTCTGTCACACGAGGCCCTCACTGGGTGAGTCACCAATACCTGTCCCTCCTGCAACAAGGGCAGGTAGGAACCAATTAACTCAACCAAATAGTAGCTCTACTTAAGGTGAACATGAACATACCAATCAAATAAAATACAAAGTAGTACAAATGGCAATTAAAAAAATAATTTATGGGTACTAAATGATGCTATAAAATATCTGTACTTAAATATAAATAATGTAAGCACAGACCTGCTTCATAAAAACAGAAAATTACACAATAACATAAGTAATAAAAAATAATAACCCAAAAAATACGTTCAGTAATTACAGTCACAGTTTTCCCTTGCTACAAGTAGAAATGTCTACATTTCAGTCAACAAATTACAGTAGTCAACACTCACAAATAATTCAGTGACTAGAACATTCTATTAGATGTAGCCAAATTGTAACTGAGCAATGCAGTAAACACTTCCTGCAAGAAATAATGTTAGTACAGGCAGAAACTTCTTGACCTGATATATGTATAAACTCAAATATATACACAGTGCATTACAAAATTCCATGAGAGCAGTCACCCACCCAGAACCCCATAGAAACAGTGTCTGTCCCACGACCACTGAAATCAGTTAAATCCATAGTAAATAAAAGGGGAGTTGAGCAAAATAATTTAATAAAAATTAACACCACTGCTGAAATATTTAATCAGGACAGGAGAGTTAAATGTGGACTTTTCAATATCAGGTCATTATCATCTAAAGCTCTACTAGTAAATGAATTAATATCAGATAACCAGGTTGATTTATTTTGTCTTACTGAAACATGGTTGTGTCAAGATGATTATGTCAGCCTGAATGAATCCACTCCTCCTAGTCATATTAATACTCATATTCCTAGAGATACAGGCCTTGGAGGAGGAGTTGCAGCCATTTTTGATTCTACTCTATTGATCAATCCTAAACCTAAATTAAATTACAAGTCTTTTGAAAGCCTGGTTCTTAGTCTTTCTCATCTTACCTGGAAAATAGAGAAAGCTATTTTATTTATTATAGTGTACCGTGCTCCAGGTCCATATTCTGAATTTCTATCTGAGTTCTCTGAGTTTTTATCAACTTAAGTCCTGAGAACTGATAAAGTAATTATTGTAGGTGACTTTAATATTCATGTGGACGTTGATAGTGACAGCCTTGGTACTGCTTTTATCTCACTGTTAGATTCAAGTGGCTTCTGTCACAATGTTCAGGAACCAACTCACTGTTTTAACCATACCCTCGACCTGGTCCTGACCTACGGCATTGAAGTAGAACATTTATCAGCCCACCAACAGAATTCCTTCCTATCAGACCATCACTTGTTAACCTTTGAATTTTTTCTTCTGGACTACACTCCATCAGGTAAATCCATGTACACTAGATGTTTATCTGATAGTGCTGTAGCCAAATATAAGGATATAATTCCATTAGCTTTTAATTCAATACCTAATATCAATATACTTGAGGGCTCAGACTTCAGTCTTACTCAAATTGATAATTTGGGAGATAGTGCTGCAGACTGTCTGCGAGCATCACTAGACTCTGTTGCTCCTCTAAAAAAGAAGCTAGTAAAGCATAGAAAGCTGGCTCCATGGTATAACCCTCACACCCGCAGTTAATAATATCAATCTTCTCCTTCTGACTCTCAGCAAGAAAGTAAATAAGAACATAAAGCTTCTGCTGGTCAGTATATCAAACCTCAGATACGCTCACAGAGCCGCAGAGTGACGCTGTTGTTGGTGGAATTTAAGGTTTCTACTGTCACGAAAACTTTTCCTGCACTGACCACAGGAGTTTCTTACTAATGTGACAGCGTTAATGACTTTTATGAGTACTACTGCAAGAAAACGTTTTCCCACTCTGATCACACCAGAAAGGTTTGTGTCCACTGTGAATGAGTCGGTGCATGACTAAGCCACTGTTAGTGTTGAAAGCTTTGCCTCATTCGTCACAGCTGTACGGCTTTTCTCCAGTGTGGATGAGTCCATGTCTTTTAAGGTGATTACCTCTACTAAAACGTTTCCCACATTGATCACAACTGTATGGTTTCTCTCCAGTGTGACAGCGTTGATGGCTTTTTAGGTGGCTACTATGAGAAAAAGTTTTCCCACACTGATCACAGCTGTACGGTTTCTCTCCAGTGTGACAGAGTTGATGGCTTTTAAGGTTACCACAGCTAATAAAAGTTTTTCCACACTGATCACACCAGAAAGGTTTGTGTCCACTGTGAATGAGTCGATGCATGACTAAGCCACTGTTAGTGTTAAAAGCTTTGCCACATTCGTCACAGCTGTGCGGCTTTTCTGCAATGTGGATGAGTTGATGTCTTTTAAGGGAATTACCACAAGTAAAACGTTTCCCACACTGATCACAGCTGTATGGTTTCTCTCCAGTGTGACAGCATTGATGGTTTTTAAGGTGGCTACTTTGAGAGAAACTTTTCCCACTTTTATCACAATTGTACGGTCTCTCTCCAGTGTGGATGAGTCGGTGGGATGCAAGGCTACCACTCTGAAGAAACGTTTTCCCACATTCATCACAGCTGTATGGTTTCTCTCCAGCATGGATGAGTCTGTGTCTGTCTAAGCTGCCTTTAGTTTTGAAAGTTTTTCCACATTCATCGCAGCTGTATGGTTTCTCTCCAGTGTGAACTCTCTCATGAATTTCTATAGCAACAGACAGACATACAGAAAGAGTCAGTGAGATGCTGGTGTGGAGCGAGTTATCTAGAACCATAAATATGTTCCCACCCACAGGGCTGAGTCAAACCACAGCTAAAAACTATTTCTACCAATCCACATTTTTACACTTCCGCTCCAATCCCTGAATTTGGATATCTGCTGATACTGATACTATTCTGATACCAGAGCTCTGTATGCTTTAAAATTATTGGTGTGAATGCTTCCATATTGACAACCTATGTTATTCTCCGTTATTTATTCATATTATTTTGCCCACTTTTTTGGCATCTGACTAGATCCACACACCTCATCGTAGATACACCTTTCAAACATTAAACTCAATTGGGACATTTGTTGCTTGTATTTTTCTCATTTGTAACCTTCTGAGTTATGAGCCATAAGGCACAAAAACATACCTCATGAATGTTTTTACATATAAATAAGCCTGCTGGATCAATGGCGTTTCACACTTAATCATGGCAACAAAAACAAGAATACAAAGCCTTTCGGAGACAGAAGTGGAGGTGCTTTAAATGAGGAGGCGGTAATGTTTTATTTGGAGGTCACTCAAAAAGAAAACCCAGTGAATGGCAGCTGCTGGTTGCGGCAGTTAACAGTGTGACTGACGCCACAATAGCCTCAGTGAAGAAAAAGTGGTCCAATCTCAAGGTGGAGGTGAAAAAAAAAACCAGGTTTTTGTTTCAAAAAACTGTTTTCTGTTTTTTCTCCTTATAGGAAGTTTTGTATTTCTGCCATCACTATTCAAAAATCAAATGACTCAGAGGCAAAAAGAAAAAAAAACATGATTAGGACATCATTCAATGATAGTCAACTCACCTCTGCTCTTGCTTATCATCTTTCTCTCCCTCACCTCTTCCTGCACACTGCTGTTCCACTTTGTCTGGACAGACATGGGGAAATTTATATTAAAATAAAATCTAATTGGGGCACTAAAACTCACACCTCCCAGCATGTGGGAGAGGGAGGGAACAGAGATGTGGAAGGATGAAGACCAGAACTTGACTGACTGAAGGACTGAAGAAAGTAGAGAGCTCAGACCAGCTGAGGCTTTTATGATCTTTGTTGAAAGGTCCAGTGGGGTGTGACCGCTGGTCCCTCCCCATCCACCAAGTTAACTGAGATGATATTCTTTTAACTTATTCAATGTTAATATCTGTGTTTTACTTTATTAAAGTTTCTCTATGAAAGCTCCCTCTCAGCTGTAAATCGACACCAAGCAACCTATAGTAGGAAACCACAGAACAAAACTTGACCAATTGAATCGAAATTAATCAACAAATTAACCAACAGATGCCATGGTATCAGGGCATTGGGGG